>JBAMJV010010316.1:57500-124243 GCA_037951105.1 Echinarachnius parma | reverse complement strand
ATAATAAAGGATTCATTGTCCACCCATTGGACCTAACGTCAAGGCATATCGATTGTTCAGATATGGGCAAATAAAATATCTCCCTTTGTCTGATATAAGTAACGTACATTATTTTGTTCAGAGGCAGAACTGGGCAACAATTATAATATACGTGTGGCGTGGCGTAGATCTGTTTGGACAAGTGGGGATGATGCGAGGGAGCAGAGCGATCAAGTCCGAGGGCGTGAAAGAGGAGAGAGAGGGGGGTGTAGGAGGGGGTATCACCCTCCCACGATAGGGAGCTTTTGCAATTTTCACTCAAAATATGCAATCTGGTGCATATCTTTGAAGCAACTACGATACTGTATACTAGATTTTAAGGAAGCATGATTGGACCGAAATACATACACAATACAGCATAGGCGAAGGGGGTTCAACCCCCCACCTCTTTGATGAAAAGGGGCCGTTGTGGGGGTCCAACCCCCCCCCCCCCCCCTTTACAAAATTTAAGTGGTCTCAAGGCCACTTCATAGTGGTCTCGACCATCATAAACAATGGTCTCGGGCCCTTGAAATCCAAATGGTCTCGGTCTCGGCCTCGGCTTCGAAAATTCTAGACGGAAACCCCCCCACCCCCCCTGGAAAAATCTTCACGTACACTCCCTTCGAAAAATCTTTACTGACACCCGCCCCGGGTTGGGCGGGGGGGGGGGGGGGGGGGTACTCAGATTATAGTCGGACGGGGGTGTGCGGCTGAGACATCCGAACCCATACCCACATCCAAGGGTCCTTTTGCTGTAAATAGGAACTAATTTTTAAGGATTTTTTGTGAAAAATGGACCTATGTCTAAGGATTTTTTGTAAAAAATGGACCCATGTCTGAGGATTTCAAACTATACATATTACATATTTTTAGCTGTAATGAAATACAATGGCCAATCATTTTGCAGTTTTTTGATAAATTTGTTTATTAGTGAACTGTATCATACTATAGGGGCGGCGCCAGGATATTTTCGTATGGAGGGCGAAAGTGTATACTTTGAGGGAGCGAAGCGACCGAGTGTGTGAGGTTGTGGGAGGGGGGTGTCCCCCCTCCAACACCAGGTAGCTTTAGCAATTTTCACACTAGAATGGAGCTATCTGGTGCATATAGGAGGTGAAATTCTCAAATGTTCAAATGATTGAAAACAGTGAATAGTCTTCAATTATGGTACGGTAATTTGCATAAATATGAATAATGCGAGCGAGCGGAGCGAGCTTGACAATTTTAGCAATTTCACAGCGGAAAATTGCCATTTGTTTCAATATTATTGTTGGGTATATTCGTTTTTATTACTTACGATTTGGTGTTATGGAGGGTAATATATAAACACCCGAGGTTGTGAAATATCATGTATGCGAGTGAACGGAGCGAGCTTGAAAATGTTAGCAATTTCACAGCGGAAAATTGCCATTTGTTTCAATATCATTGTATGGGTATGTTCGTTTTATTACTTATGATATGGCGTTATATATAAACACCCGAGGTTGTGAAATATCATGTATGCGAGCGAGCGGAGTGAGCTTGAACATTTTAGCAATTTCACAGCGGAAAATTGCCATTTGTTTCAATATTATTGTATGGGTACATTCGTTTAATTACTTATGATATGGCGTTATATATAAAATCCGAGGTTGTGAAATATAATGTATGCGAGCGAGCGAGCTTGAAATTGTTTGCAATTTCACATCGGCAAATCCCCAAATCCCGGAGAAAATGCGGGAGAATAGAGGGGAAAGGAATAAATGAAAAAAGGGACCCATGTCTAAGGGTGTTTTTTTTAATGGGACCCATGTCTAAGGATTGTTTTAATGAAAAGGGGACCCATGTCTAAGGATCTTTCTTTAAATACCCAATATACGTGAGTATAAAAAAGTAATAATTCCAATATTGGGGGGGGGGGGGGTGAAGACATTTTTGAAATAGGTGTTAACACCGTGTTTCAAAATATCACTTTCGCTTCATGGCTATTATTATATTATACATGTATTGTTATTGTTATGATTAATATAATTATTATTTAATATATTGATTATTACTATCACCCCCCCCCCCGTACCAAAGAGTGTGTGTGTGTGTCGTATCTTTAATTAAACTGAAATTGTTATACTCTTATTATTAGATGTAAACATTGGACATGTTTTATTGTAAATGTTATATGCTTATAATTTGGAGAAATAAAAATAACTTTAAAAAAGTGTGTGTGTGTGTGTGTGGGGGGGGGGGGGGGGGGGGGGGAGGGGGGCTATATCCCCTACCCCCCCCCCCCCGATCTACGCCTGTGTGGTAATTAAGGATAATATGTAATTTATGAGCAAAATTATCGGTTACAGTCCGTTATTCCGAAGGTTCGTTATTCCGAAGGTTCAGTTATTCCGAAGGTTCGTTATTCCGAAGGTTCGTTATTCCGAAGGTTCGTTATTCCGAAGGTTCGTTGATCCGAAAATAAAATCGAGTTCGTTATTCCGAAAATTAAATCGGGCTTATTATAATACTATAGTTTGTGTTTTGTTCATTTAATTTACAGCCTGAATTAAGCATACCCCTCCCCCTTTCCCTCCCTTGGCCAGACCAATCAAACATTTAAGTTTATTTTATCTCTTTATATGAAATTATAGCATTATAACAAACCCAAATTCATTTTCGGATTAACGAACCCGATTTCATTTTAGGAATAGCGAACCTTCGGAATAACGAACCCTCGGAATAACGGACCTTCGGAATAACGAACCTTCGGAATAACGAACCCGATTTCATTTTAGGAATAGCGAACCTTCGGAATAATGAACCTTAGGAATAACGAACCTTCGGAATAACGAACCTTCGGAATAACGAACCTTCGGAATAACGAACCTTCGGAATAATGCAACAAATGTTCGGATTAACGAACCCTATTTCATTTTCGGATTAACGAACACTCAGGTATAGGAAATTTGCGTGTTCGGAATAACGAACCTTCGGAATAACGAACCTTCGGAATAACGAACCGCACCCAAATTATCATATTTTCATGCCTTTATTTTTTTGTATGCATTTACTTGAAACGCTTGCACATTTTCGCGGCAATCGGGCGTTGTGGGCTACCAGATCTTGGGGGCCAAAACTGAACTATCACTTTCACTGTACCTTTCTTCACCCAACCCCTATTAAAAACTAACTCTACGTCACTGCGTCTCCGTATCATGTATGCATGATGTTTAAATAAACATTTTCTATAAACAAGTGCAAAAACAATTTTCGAAACCTTACAGCGAAATTTTGAGCAGATTTGAATAGTCTATAGTCAGAATTATAGTTTTTCATTTTAAAATTAAGAATTAGATTCACTGCTTAATTTATGATATATCGCAACAAAATAATAGAACAACTCGAATATGAAACTATTCCACAATTTGTTTTATGTTTTCTTGAAATGGATCGTCCCTCAAAGCCTTTACTACCATGGTAGAAAATAATAATAATAACATAGAGCGCCATGTATCTGGTTGCCCTATTCACAGGGGTATCATTACCCTTGGTCATCTTGAAACCCATACAAGTATCCTGCGCACCATCTCAACTCCCAGGGGAGCCTACTTGTTAATATTATATATATTTTTTCAAGGGGAGTGTTGGTGAAGATTTTTCAAGGGGGGTGTCGGTGAAGATTTGTTGAGGGGGGTGTCGGTGAAGATTTTTCAAGAGGGGGTGTTGGTGAAGATTTTTCAAGGGAGGGGGGGGGGGTGGTCGGTGAAGATTTTTCAAGGGGGGGGGGGTGGTCGGTGAAGATTTTTCGAAGGGGGGCATGGTGAGTATTTTTCGAGGGAGGGGGATGTCAGTGAAGATTTTTCGAGGGGGGGGTCGGTGAAGATTTTTCGAAGGGGGTTAAAATATTTCTTAAGAGGGGGGGGGGGGGGGGGGGGTAGCGGTGAGGATTTTTGAGGGAGGGGGTGTCGATGAAGATTTTTCGAGAGGGGATGAAAAATTTTCGAGTGGGGGGTTGAACCCCCCAACCCCCCCCCCCCCCCTCCTCCTCCTCCCGGGTAAGCCTTTGGCCCCCATCCTTCTTGCTGTTAACTGTTATGGTTGTGTTTCTAAAATTTCGAACCACATTAATGCTTGTGGAAACTTTCACATTACAAAAAGGAGAATAAGGGTGGCCCAAAAAACGGAACGGGGCACTTCCCAAAATAAAGTAACAAAATTATGATGTCCATCGGATAGTGTGTCTTTTCCAAGAAAAACGATACCAAGATCAGTCAATTTGGTAGTGTAGTTTTTTTAGGGCGCTGTGAGTGACACCATGTCAGGTTCCCTTTTTTGTCAATTTTTACCAAGTCAGTGCTTGATAAATCGCACTTACTGTCATACGCGCACCATTGTTAGTGTGCATTCAGCTGTGTGTCGAGAAAATGGGCATAGTTTCTCGATGCTATGACGGGCAGGAAGTGCGATTCATTAGGCAGTGACTTGGTAACAAAATTACAAAAATGAGAACGTGACATGGTCTCACTTAACCCTATCAAGCCCAAACTATTTTGGCGTTCCCAGGCCCAAGGGGGGGGGGGGGGGTGGATCATAAGGCCCCCTCTCTAATTTATATATTATTGGAGCGACCACTTTTATATTTGGCACACATGCCAAGCAGGTCATGCTCTACAGATTGCAATCATACAAATTTCCTCCGGTCACAATATGAGGGCGCTTAGTATTGCATTGCTGTGGTTTTTGATGAGTTTTAGGGTCCATTATGTCCGCAAAGTGATTTGGGAGGTGACCATCAGATGAGGTAGCAAACACACTACAGTGCATAATAATATGTGTATGCAATTTCTTCAATTTTTACCCTGTTAACCTCAACCAAAGTGAGATTTGTCATTTCTAAATGCTTGTAGACATCAAGAGAAACCCCATAAGCAGTTTTTAAAAAATGAAAAAAAAAATAAATAAAAATACATCAAAACATCATAAGTTACACTTCTTATTAATTGAATTGTTTTGCGCCATTTTGCCTGTCCTCCTTTTGTAGGCCAAATTTCAAAAGTTGCGAAGTTATTGTCGTATATGAAAGAAAATGTAGTTTAAAAGCATGCCTGACAAAATTAGAGCTTGAAATCTCTTTTTCGTGGAGTTATATACCTCAAAATAATATTTAAAAACGACTGACAGCGTTTAATTGTGCATTATACGAGGATTCACCCGGTGCGAAATTTCGCACACGGATTCCACGGACTACCACGTTGCTGCGCGTGACCCCTACGTGACCAGCGCACAGACCCGCGCTACGTGACCCGCGCACAGATCGAACAACGACGTAAGCGAATACAAAACAAAATACCGGTATGCAAACCTCGCTAAAACTGACTACATGTAATTGTATATTCGTCATTTTTGACACCCCAGTTTCATGTCGGCTTCACAATACCTTTACAAGAATAAGTACAATATTGTTGTAATACCTAGCTAAATCAGTCAAACGCCTTTATTGACCGAGATAGATTGGTGGAGGGACGCATTCGTTTTTCATTCGTAGAATCTAAATTACAGGGCTTTTCGATCTGGATTTTTTTTGTGTGTGTTACATTCATCCCCATCCGTCTACTGGAAACTGTTCAGACGATATTTGTAAAAGGCGGACAGTCCCTTTAAAAACAAAGAATAATAAAAGAATTATCCAGGAAATTAATATGAGTCATATTTATTTGAGCGCAAACAATATGTTTTGGTTGGAAAATGTGAATCTCAAATTAAGACTTTTAGTTGTGGAGTGCCCCAAGGTTCTATTTTAGGCCCTTTGCTATTTTTAATTTATATGAACGATATTTATAATGTCTCTGATGATCTTCATTTTATTCAATTTGCAGATGACACCAGTGTGTTCATGTCCGGTAAAGATCCTTGTACGCTATGTAATACATTTAATGTTGAATTAGTAAATCTTTCTCAGTGGTTATTTGCTAATAAATTAGTTTTAAATGTTAAGAAGACTAATTATATGATATTCACAAAGAGACATATAAATATAGATTGTGAAGTCAAATTGGGAAATGAAAGTATTAAATGCGTTTCATCTCTCAAATTCTTAGGGGTTACAATAGACAATAAATTATCGTGGCATGAACACATTGGTGTCGTCTGTAATCAGGTTTCTAAAGGTGTTGGAATATTATATAGATTACGCCAATTGCCTCATTATATCAGGGGTGTCGATCCGTTTTTGAGATTGGGGGGCGAAATTTGAAAAAAATTTCCAGAGTGACCACTGAGAGAGCTAAAATCCCCACATTGGCATGCCCGGAAGTTTTATTATGCGCTCATTGAAAGTGTCTTGATGGCTCGAAGACCTGACTTTGGGGGGCACCCACATTTGGGGACAATAATGGGGGTCCAGGGGGCGGAGCCCCCGGAAGCTTTTATATTTCAGACATTTGCTCCTAGCATGGGTGTTAAAATTGTATAAAATAGTTTTTAATTGTATAAAACATATTTTTAAAGGGCATAGCGAGGAAAAGTCCGAGCCTTGCATGAGATGGATCCACGTGATCATGTATACTATAGAGCCATCGATATAGTCTAGGGCATTGGGCTCCCATGAAACTAAGCAAGGGCGTCAACAATTTCTCAAAAGTGTAGGGGAGACATTGCACGGAAGCGAAGCGACCGAGCGGGGGAGGGTGTGGGAGGGGGTGTCCCCCTCCCACAGTAGGGAGCTTTTGTATTTTTGGGCGTGAAGCTGTGCGATTTGGTGCACACCTGAGACAGAAATTTCACGTTATATGAAGTATATATAAGGAACCAAACATAATTAATGACATAAGGAGGGGGACAATATGCTCCTTTTTCAAATTTGGGGGGACATGATATTCCAATTTGATTTGCGTTCAGCGCATATGTACCGAGATTATTTTATTTTCCGTGTGCTATAGATGAGGGTTTAATAAACTTTGTTTGAGGTGTACGTTTGAGAAATTACGCTGCCCAACACATTTCAAAAGGTGAGTTCCCGCAACCCAAATGAAACTTGCAATATGAGAAACTGTATGCGCGCGAAGCGCGCGGCAAAAAAGAGATTTACAGTCCTTTTCAAATTAAAAAACGGCTATTTTGAAGATTAATTATTGATAAATGTGTCTTACTCCTCTTTGGCATTATATCACTCGATTTTTTTTCTTCCTCATTTTCGGAATTATTGGGGGGGGGGGGGGGGCGAAATGATATGTTCGCCCCCCCAATATTTTCATTGGGGGGGGGGGGGGGCGACCGCCCCCTGCCCCCCCCCCCCCCCCCCCCCAGGATCGACACCCCTGCATTATATATTACAAACTCTGTACAGTGCAATAATACTTCCATATTTAAATTATTTCAATATAGCGTGGTGCAATGCTTCTGATACTTATGTAAATAGATTATTTTTATTGCAAAAGATAGCCGTCCGGATAATGTCCAACTCTGCTTATCTTGCCCACACAAAGCCTCTCTTTGCCAAAATGAAGATTTTAGATGTATTTGATTTGAATAATTATAATATTGCAATATATCATGTATATATGTTCGAAAGATAAATTGCCTCATTTAATATCTTCTTATTTCTATTTAAATCAAGATGTTCATGAATATAATACAAGATCATCAACAAAATAATTATCATCTACCTCTGGTGAAATCCAATGTTTCAAAAGATTCCCTTTACTATAAGGGACCAATTATTTGGAATCACATTGAAAATGAAATTAGAAACAGCCCCTCTGTGAAATCCTTTAAACGTAAATATAAATTAGTGCTTTTGGCAAATGCCGCTAACCAGTGAATATTAGAACGGTAACCAGGTAACCAGGTATATGTATGGCGTGTGTTATGTGTATGTGTGTGTGTGTGTGTGTGTGTGTGTGTGTGTGTGTGTGTGTGTGTGTGTGTGTGTGTGTGTGTGTGCGTGCGTGTGTGTGTGTGTGTGTGTGTGTGTGTGTGTGTGTGTGTGGTGTGTGTGCGCGTGTGTGTGTGTGTGCGTGTAGGTGTGTATGCGCGTGTGTGTGTGTGTGTGTGTGTGTGCGTCTGTCCATGTGTGTTTCTCTTTATTGTATGTGTTTACGCGTAACAGTATTCATTTTTGAATGTACATTGTAACTGATTAATTTGCATGTTTCTCTCAGGGGACAACCTCGATAAGCTTATTTTTGCTTTTGTTGTCCCCACCACATAATTTACTATTATTTAGTTTGATGTATACACCAACAATCTATACCTGTATCTTACTGTGAATGTACACATGAATTGTATTTTAAATTGTGGAAATAAAATGAACTGAACTGAAGTCGTTTGTAATGTTGTATACCTTTCGGGCATGGAGTTATATTAGTTTGTAACGTTACTGTGCAGATTTTGGTTTCTAAAGTTCAGCCTTACCCCTACCCCTTTAATGTGCATATAGCTAGAAATGAGTGGCTAGTACAGCCCCCCCCCCCCCCCCCCCCCCCCCCCCCCCCCCCCCCACCCCATCCCCTCCGAAAGACTTTGGATTTGGGCAGTTAACTACCCTCATGATTGGTTTAAGGAATTAACTTTCACATAATGAATGAAAGAGCGTAATATCCCTTCCTTGTAATGTAATTTTGTTTAGGGCGGGGGGGGGGGGGTGGGGGGGGGGGGGTGGGGGGGGGGGGTGGGGGGGGGGGGGGGAGATCAAGTGCAATACTAAGTATCTGTCTCCCTGGCTTCCTCATTCAATGTTGGAGCTAGTGTCGCCAAAGCAATTATCACTTGAGTACTTGTAATTAAGGTCGGAGCAATTGACGCCGGAGCAATTGTCACAGGAGCAATTCCCGCTGGAACAATTGAGGTCGGAGCAATTGTCGCCGGAGCAAGTGTCACCGGAGCAATTTAGGTTCAGAGAAAGTATCACCGGAGCAATTGAGGTCGTCCCCAAAGCAATTATAACTGGAGTAGGCCTACATGAATTTATGGTCGGAGCAATTCTCGCTGGAGCAATTCCCACTGGAGCAATTGGCACCGAAGCAATTGTCGGCGGAGCAATTGTCCAAATTTGGCCAAAATTAGGTCAAATGTGTATAAATTTGGCCAAATTTTGGCCAAAATTTGGCGAATATTTGGCCAAATTTTGGCCAAATGTGTATATATTTGGCCAAATGTTGGCGAATATTTGGCCAAAATTTGGCCAAATGTGTATAAATTTGGCCAATTTTGGCCAAAATTTGGCGAATATTTGGCCAAATGTGTATATATTTGGCCAAATTTTGGCGAATATTTGGCCAAATTTTGGCCAAATGTGTATAATTTGGCCAAATTTTGGCGAATATTTGGCCAAATTTTGGCCAAATGTGTATAAATTTGGCCAAATTTTGGCGAATATTTGGCCAAATGTGTATAATTTGGCCAAATTTTGCGAATATTTGGCCAAATTTTGCCCAAATGTGTATAATTTGGCCAAAATTTGGCCAAAATGTCCCTATACGGATTAACACAGTAGATGACCTTTTCTATAAAGGTTACCTGTTTATAGCGCCCACAATCCTTGTTTCCTTCGGGTGGTCATTATACACTACACTGTTTTATGGAAGTTGTCTATAAAGATCACCTGTTTATAGCGGCCACATTTATATTTTCCCTTGGGTGGTGACCATATATACAAAGGTTTTACTGTATGTTATTTAATGAACAGGTCTATAAAGATCACCTTTTTATGGCGGCCACTATTCTTGTTTCCTTAACCCTAACCCTAATCCCTAACCCTAACCGTAACGGAATTTTCGGAACCTGTCTATAATGGTCACATGATTAAAGCGGCCAATTTTCGTTTGTCTTTAGTGGTCATTATATCCAGGTTTTACTGTTGAATGCTATTTTGGGACCTGTCTATAAATTTAAGGTAACCTGATTATAGCGGCCAATTTTCTTGTTTCCCTATGGTGGTCATTATACACAGGTATGACTGTAAACGATACTTTGGGACCTGTCTATAAAGGTCACCTGGTTATAGCAGCCAATTTTCTTGTTTCCGTATGGTGGTCATTATACACAGGTATGAATGTAAACGATATTTTGGGACCTGTCTATAAAGGTCACCTGGTTATAGCGGCCAATTTTCTTGTTGAAATCCCTTTAGTGGCCAAAATACCCAGGTTTGACTGTAAACTATATTTTAGAACCTTTTTATAAAGGTCTCCTGATAATATTTTTTTCTCTTTCTTTAGCTGAGGGGAGCTCGTAGAAGGGCGATATGAGAGCGGGGTGAATTGAACGGCGGCGAGCTATACACGTGTCCCGGCCACATGGCTCGCATGCATGGCTCGCAGTCAAGATGTGCATGCCGTATCAAAACAAAACCCATATCATGGGGCTGTATAGCTCTATGGATATTAGCCACGGCGGTTTCATAGACGAAACCTGTGTATAATGACCACCAAAGAGAAAACAAATATTAGCCATTATTATCAGGTGACCTTTATAGACAGTTTACAGTCAACTCCCGGGTATACTGAAAAGAAAATTGGCCGCTATAACCAGGTGACCTTTATAGACAGGTCCCAACATATCATTTACAGTCATACCTGTGTAATATAATGACTAACATATGTTAACAAGAATATTGGCAGCTATAATCAGGTTACCTTTATAGACAGGTCCCAAAATATCGTTCAACAGTCAGACCGATGACCACTAAAGAGAAACGAAAAATTGGCCGCGTTAAACATGTGACCATTACAGACAGGTCCCCAAATATCGTTTACAGTCAAACCTGTGTATAATGACTACCACAGGGAAACAAGAAAATTGGCCGCCTTAAACAGGTTGCATTTATAGACCAGTTCATTAAATAACATACAGTACGTAAAACCTTTGTATGGTCACCACAGAATGGAAAATAAAAAATGTGGCCGCTATAACCAGGTGACCTTTATAGACAGGTCCCAAAATATCGCTTATATTATACACAGTCATACATGTGTATAATGACCACCATACGGAAACAAGAAAATTGGCCGCTACAACCAGGTGACCTTTACAGACAGGTCCCAAATCAAACCTGTGTATAGTGATCATCCAATGCAGACAAGAAGTGTGGACGCTATAAACAGATAACTAGATAAACAGAAAACAAGTAGGCTACGTTATTAAAACTGTGTAATTCCGTATACAGTACCAGTAGCCGCCTATGCAACTGAAAATAGGTATGACTTGTGGAGCGAAATTTGGCCAAAATTTGGCCAAAATTTGGCCAAAATTTGGCCAAAATTTGGCGAATATTTGGCCAAAATTTGGCCAAATTTTGGCCAAATATGTAAAATTTGGCCAAATTTTGGCCAAAATTTGGCCAAAGTTTGGCCAAAATTTGGCCAAAGTTTGGCCAAAATTTGGCCAAAGTGTCCCTATAATGCCACCATAATTTCTCTTTCGTTATAAACATATACATGTACGCTTGAAATATTCGTATTTAAAATTCTCTAGTACAGAATTGTTCAACTGTATACAAAGTAATGTTAGTGCACTAGGTTAGTGAATAACCCTTTGCATTTTGCTAATTACCCGGTCATGACACTCAATTATCACCATGATTACATGATATTATTTTCACACATAACTCTGTAGACACCATATTATTCAAATACGCATTTGATCAACCCTTCGTCGGGTTTTTGATATTTCAACAAAGTTACTAGATCCCTTTTACATGGAATCGTTCCGCATCCCTAAGAAGACATATCATAGCACATTAAAGGCTCAGTCACACCGCAAGACCGAACCCAGACCGACACAAACCGAACTCAATTACAAATTTCCGCTTTATCTGGCTCCGACAAGAGACCGAACAGGGGCTAGCAGTCACACCAAAATCATTCGGTCTTCTATTCTTCGCATGAATTCGGTTTACATTCGGCCGAATCAAGACCGATACGACCCCAATAATATTTTAATTGACCCCGACATGAAACCGACAATTCCGAACTCACATGGAACGCAGCTCGAATTCATCCCACTAGTATAAATACGACACTTTGGTTTACGCTATCTAAACGATAATAATGTCTGATATCAGATTCATGTTCTATTTCCCAAATTGTTGCGAATTTTTGTCTGATTAATGATTCATTATAATCCTATTCTTTGTCAAAGTACAGGATGAAGTTATCCTGAACTTAAACATGTTAAATGAAACAACATATGACTTTTATTTGGAGGCAGCTGGCTATATTATCAATCATATTAGGCGCTATATTAATCGAGTATATTATTACTAGTATTATTATGTGTGTTGCTTCTTTTAAAAGTGAAATTATGGAATATTTCACTAAATATTATAATCCCATTATAATCACATTATATATTTCTGGTCAGTCTTGTATGTGTTTGAATCATTTATTTTGAAAAGCTGCATCACTTCGGTGATCCCTCACATATTATATCACCAAGTTGATTTCTATCCTTCGTGTTTATGTCATGTTTATAATAGCTTCTGACCACTCGAGCAATGAAAATTAAGGGGTTTCAGGGACGAGCGCCGTACTAGGGTTTTCTATAGCTCATTTGGTAAGAGCACCGTAGTAGCAATCCAGAGGTCTCGGGTTCGAATCCCGTTGAAATCCCATTTTCTTTGCTCCTTTTCAATCACATGATTTATTTCTGGTCAGTTTCTTTATATGTTTGAATTTAATGTTATAATGATATAAATAAACAAAACAGCATGGTCATTAAACAGCAGTAATTTTTAATCTGAATAGTGATTGTATATTTCTGTACGTATGTCTACTTAACTTCTAGACTCATAAATTACTTAAAAAGGATTTATTAGCAGTGTCCATAAACCTTCCGAGTGTTTTTTGTTCTGCATACCTCGTTGTATCCATATCACCAATTTAAGAACAGGTTTGGTTTTCAAAAGTTGTTATGATGTATGCTTGAAGTATTTAAATTTCGAAAATCTCTATTGGAGAATTCCAACTGTGAATGACGTTGGTGTAAAGAGTAGGGGGTTGCAAATCGTACATTACTCGGTCACATGACATGTCATTACCTCGGAATGATCACTGGACGTTCATTCTTCAAAGTAATTGTAAACATCAACGTAATAATTGTATACGAGGTCCACTCATAAAATAAAAAATGGTATAATGTCATGTCGGTCTGGATTCGGTTTGCGGTGTGACTGGGGTATAATACCCCAGTCACACCGCAAACCGAATCCAGACCGACACGAGACCGAATAATTCGGGGACGTTGCGGGGACGTTCGGGGTGCTAGCGGTTTGGTGTCGAAGTGGTATCGGAATTGTCGGTCTCTTGTCGAGGTCCAGTTCGGGCTCCGAATTTGTCGGAGTGGGTTCTTTCGAGCGTGCTTGAAAGAACCCACTCCGACAAATTATCGGGGTGCTTGCGGGGACTTGTCGGGGTCGTGTCGGGGACGGTTCGGGGAATGCGGTGAGGATTCGGAGTGGATTCCATCTGGTGTCGGGGTGAAAATTCGGGCTTGGTTCGGTTCTGATGCCATTTGGATTCGGCCGAACTGAAACCGCAAGAAAAAAGAATGGAAATGTTGTACTCAAATGATGCCCGCAACTACACCGATACCAAACCGAATCAAGACCGAATAGCCCTCGAGCGATGCGATATTTACCCACTTATAAGCACATCCGTTATTTGGAAGAGGGTTGATATCTTGGGCATATTTACCTACAATTTTTTCTGGAAAAAAATATATCCTCTATTGCTTTGAGCCGTGCTATGAATATAATTATAGTCAAGAAATCTGCTTAAATACAAGAACTAAAAGCAATAAAATGTATCAACCCACAAACTTTCGGCAACAGCATTATTATGTCTATTTATAAGTGGCATGTTAGAGAGTCGATAATTGTGGGTGTGACACACGCTCACACACACGCACACCTACGCTCATTCACACAAACACGTACTAAAGATGCACTAATACAAAATTATATGTAATATAAAGACCACCATCCCATAATGTAAGTACTTAAGCAGAACTAATAGTTTGATTGGGGTCTCTTTCATCATACTTGAAAGATATTCATAATTGATTTCCATGATATATACCATTTTTATTTTATGAGTGGACCTCGTACACAATTATTACGTTACGTATGTTCACGATTACTTTGAAGAATGAACGTCCAGTGATCATTCCGAGGTAATGACATGTCATGTGACCGAGTTATGTGCAAATTGCAACTCCCCTACTCATTACACCAACGTCATTCACAGTTAGAATTCTCCAATAGAGATTTTCGAAATTTAAATACTTTAAGCATACATCAAAACAACGTACCCCAAAACCTGTTCTTAAATTGGTGATATGAATACAACGAGGTATGTGAAAAAAAAACACGCGGAAGTTTGTGGACACTGCTAGTAGATCCCTTTTAAGTAATTTATGAGTCTAGAAGTTAAGTAGACACAACTAAAAACATATACAATCATTAAGATAAAATATTACTGCTGTTTAATGACTTTTTATTTTATTTATATCATTATAATATTCATTCAAACATATAAAGAAACTGACCAGATAATGTGATTGAAAAGGAGCAAAGAAAATGGGATTTCAAAGGGGTTTGAACCCGAGACCTCCGGATTGCTAGTCCGGTGCTCTTACCAACTGAGCTATAGAAAACCCCCGAGAAAACCCTAGTATGGCGCTCGTCCCTGAAACCCCTTAATTTTCATTGCTCGAGTGGTCAGAAGCTATTATAAACCTGACATAAGCCCGAAGGATAGAAATCAACTTGGTGATATATATGCGAGGGATCACCTAAGTGATTCAAAACACATAAATAAATGGACCAGAAATATATTGTGATTAGAATGGGATTATCATATTCAGTGAAATATTCCATAATTTCACTTTCAAAAGAAGCAACATAATATAACCAGCTGCCCAGCTCCCTCCAAGTACAAGTCATATGTTGTTTCATTTAACATGTTTAAGTTCAGGATTACTTCATCTTTGACAAAGAATTATAAGTAATCATAAATCAGACACAAATTCGCAAACAATCATTTTCGTAATGTTGAGTTGGGAAATAGAACATGAAACTGATATCAGAAACAATTCTCGTTCAGATAGAGTACACCAAAGTGTCGTATTTATACTAGTGGAATGAATTCGGGCTGCGTTCCATGTGAGTTCGGAATTGTCGGTTTCATGTCGGGGTCCATTCAAATATTATCGGGGTCGTATCGGTCTTGATTCGGCCGAATGCAAACAGAATTCATGCGATGAATAGAAGACCGAATGATTTTGGTGTGACTGCTAGCCCCAGTTCGGTCTATTGTCGGAGCCCAATAAAGCGGAAATTTGTAATTTAGTTCGGTTTGGTGTCGGTCTGGGTTCGGTCTTGCGGTGTGACTAGGGTACAGAGACACATATCAACCATCTGTAAAGTTTTGCATACATTATGCAAACAACATAGTCAGTGTATCCCTTTTACGCGTGAGGATCTCGCAACGCCGCGCCGCTGTATGACATTTTTGTTTGTATTTCAAGACCTGCGAAACTTTATAACCAAATTTGCAAAAATGGAGCCTACCATTAGGCTATGGTCACCCGATGCTTGCGATGGGTCGATTGTCAGCAATGTTCTATTTGACATTCGTTAAAGGGACATTCCCTCTTTTGCAAGCCAAATTTCAAAAGTTGCGAGGTCATTGTCTTATCTGAAAGAAAATGTCATTTAATAGCATGCCTGAAAAAATTGGGGCTTGAAATCTCTTTTTTGTGGAGTTATAGACCTAAAACTAATAAACCGTTGGACGACGGTTTATTGTGCAAGTGAGGAAGTTCGTACACAAATTGCACGAAGTACCACAACGCTATGCGTGACCCCTCCGTGACCCGCACTAGCTACGTGACCCGCGCACAAATAAGAATAGCATGACCGCACACTAGCCAAAATAACCAAACCTCGCTTAAACTGACTACATGTAATTACATATTCTTCATTTTTGAGATTTTTTTCCTTGACATACCTTTACAAATGTCGGCTTCACAATACCTTTACAAGAATAAGTAAATATATAGTTGTAATATTATGCTAAATCAGTTAAACTCTTTTATTGACCGATTATAGTCTGATGAAGGGACGCATTCGTTTTTCATTCGTAGAATCCAAATTATAGGGCTGTTCGAGCTGATTTTGTTTTTTTGTGTGTGTTTCATTCATCCCCATCCTTCAACTGGAAACTGTTCAGACGTTTTGTAAAAGAGGGACTGTCCCTTTAAGATAATCCATGCCATATTTGATAATTATTGACAAATAAAAGTACTTTGTCATGACAATTGCAAGTTGGCGACGGCATTACCGTAATGCAAATTGAATAGGTTTGCTCCAATAGTCCGGATATCAGTTTACATAAATATAACATACTTATTATAACATTGATTTGACCCGAATAAGTCCATTTTAAACATTTCAGAGTGTGAAGCAGCCAATGTAAGACCACTCCCGCACTACAAGGCCACACCATCACCGTATGCTATCTCTCTTCTATTGTTTGTATCGCAGAGAATTTTGAACATGTTCAAAACCCTGCGATGAGACCTGCGATGGGAACCTGCGATGAGAACCTGCGATGAAAAGAGAACGCACCACGCATACATTCCTCGTGCAAGCAGCTTCCCTGACACTTGCACGAATTTCGTTCCCGCACTGCCACGCAATGCGTCGTGCCAATGAGTAAAGTCTTCGTGAACGAGCGTGAAGAATGTGTGAAGTGTGCGGGGCAGTGCGGGGGTGCGTGCCATGTCGTAGAAAGAATTTCGAAATGTTCAAAAAATTGGCACGCATTAATTTTCGCACCATGTGCGTGCACTCGCGTGAACCATACGTGAACACTTCGCAAACTCGGCGCGAACACTGCGTACATGCGTGAATGCGGCGCAAACTTGCGCGAAAACAACGTGAACAGCTCGTGAACAATGCGTGGCATGGCGTGTAGCGTCAGGGTGGTTTTAGGTGTGAAACGACAGGCTATGCATTATAGCCTGCCACCAAGCGGGACAAAGCGTGACCAAAAATTGCCCCGACGACTTCACGCATGCGGGAACTATGCGTGGCGTGCGTGACACTGCGGGACAACGCGGTACGTATGCGCGAACTATACTTTAACCTGTGTGTGAACAAGTAGTGCCATTGCGTGCCAAAGTGTGCCAATGCGGCCCATTATTGGCCGCGCATTGCGTAGACAGTGCGTAACTATGCGTGTACAGTGCGCGAACAGGTCGCAAACGCTCCTCGATGTAGCACCGAAATGGCACGCCTTGCCACGACGCATTGCGTGGCCATGCGGGGTCAAAATTCGTGCAAGTGTCAGGGTGGTTAAGGCCTGGTCACACAGGACACGACAAGACCCACGAATGCAGTACGCATTGGTACAAATTTATGGCACGCCACTTTTAACATTTATTCCTATTTCTTGATATCAAGAATTCAATTCTTGATATCAAGAAATCGAATTCTTGATATCAAGAAATGCATTCTTGATATCAATAATTCAATTCTTGATATCAAGAAATAGGAATAAATGTTAAAAAGGGCTTGCCATAGATTCGTACCAATGCGTACTACATTCGTGGGTCTAGTCGTGTCCTGTGTGACCAGGCCTTAAAGGGACTTAGTAACATTGTCTTAATCCTCAAAATAAAATTTTCATTCTAGCGGTTCCCTCATACCTTGTTGTATTCGTATTAACAATAAAATCATGGGACAGGTTTCGGTTTTTCAAATTTCCCTACAAATTTTGTTACAAAGATATGTACGATCGAAGTATTCAGATAAGAAAAACTCCCCCGGAGTTTTTCTTACCGTGTACAAAGTGAGTGCAGTGAGTTAGTGAATATCACTTTGTATTTATACTCATAACTTGGCCATGCAATGTCCATTTGACTTGAAATTTTCACACAATACCCTGTGGACATATTCGATAACAACGATATACATTGCATCAACCATTCATCACTTTTTGCACATGTCAACAAAGTTACTAGATCCCTTTAAGCACGATAAATAAGATGTAAGGTTAATTTTGCACGAAATTGAATACACAATTATTTGCATTCCGTTGTGACGGTTTGTTAATTCGGACATGTGATGTTTTGTAGAAATAATGGTTTAAAGATTTCATCAACAAATCATTACTTTTACAAAACATCACATGTATGATTTTTGTATTTGAAAAGGTTGACACCAATGTTTTTTAGAGAGCGCCCTTTTGTGTTTTGATAGCTCTTTTTGAATGATAACAGGCTTTTTACTTAGGCGTTGGAATTATCTAACCTTTCGAGCATGGTGGATTATAACTATTAGTTTGTAATGTTATTGTGCAGGTTTGGGTTACTAAAGCTCAGCCTTGCGATAAGTGTACTACCCCTTTAATGACAGGGGGTACAAATTAGTTTGTATCCGAATAACATCTTGGCTAGAATGGGTGGGGAGCAAGGGTCTGCTGCATAGACTCTGCAGGGGTTCAGCGGCCAGAGCCCCCAAAATCTTTTGAATTTAGATGTCTAGGAATCTCAAGATAAAGACAAATTATTTTCTCAGGCTGTGTTTAGTAAACATTGCCTTATTTATTGCATTGATGGAACCCTGATTGGGATCGGTCAAGGGATACCCGCGTTGGGTATCTCAGTGTGGGTCCAGGGGTTGAAGCCCCCAGACGCTTTTGAATTTGTCCTATTCCGAACTAAAGATGTTGTTTACATATGGGACAGAATAGTAGGCTTTTTAAAGCTCATTTTGTTGGATATGGCAGTTATTCCTAAATGAGCGGGTACAGGGGGGGGGGGGGGGGGGGGGGGCGGGTTAAAGCCTTTAATGATGGCCCAGAGGCGCGGACCCCGGAAAATTGTGGGTTTGGACAGTTGGTGAAATAATTATGAAAGGAGGCACAATGCCTCCCCCCCCCCCTCCGAGCGTTAAAAAAGACCTCAAATAGCCTGGTATTGTTAGGTTATCCTATAAAATGTTTTACATGTACTACAATCCTTAGTCAGCCATTTTTTCTAAGACTGCACAAAATATGTTCACCAGGTCAAAAACGTTATTTCTAAACTATTGCAAGTAAAATCCATATGCAATTTAATACTGTGAATTCACTAAAAGTTGCATGCTTTTTTTTGTCATCTCGTAATACGGTGGTAATTAGATTTCAAACGTTATCGTGATTCATATAGTAGGGTAAATCTTACCTATTGTCAAAATGAATACTCTGGCCATCGTGAAATCGTCTTTGAAATATCTCCATACAACTAGACTCTCTGTAATAGAATGAGAACATATTTTAATGCTTATTATTGTTATTAATATTTTCTATTGATTGTATATACCAAGTAATTCTACCAACATACATATGTAATTAATTATTCTTCCAATGGTATGTACTTGTATACAACAGTATAAAGATAATTGTGCTTACCATATATGAGCAGTTTGTCTTTACTCAGCACATTCAGTGTAGTTATACAGTTATAGTTATCGCTTTATTTTACAAGTTACAATGAAACGTACCGCAGCTATTGTCATAATTATATATTGTATACATGTATGCACAACCGATGTAAGGTCATCACGTGACATAAATCAATAGTGTGGTAAGGAACGTCGTATTAAGATGTGAACTTTGCCTCTGCATTCGAGCACGATACATTTGACGTCTCTATTGATATTTAGAGACGTATATGACTATTAAAGGAAATTAGACTGTTTGGCAATTAATGCAACCTATTGTTTAATCATATACTTTCAAACTCAGAAAAATCGAAATGTTATTTTGATATCTATTTTTATACATCCCATGGAGCTGGTTGAAAATATGGTGTTCTGTTTGACCCAATTTCTTTCCATTAAGTTTCTCGACACTGCCAATTTTGAGCACACAATCAATCCGTCTACCAAAGCATGATTGAAACATTAATTTACTAAATGATCATTTGAAAATACATTCAAATTTATATCAAATGAGCATGCATCAACTGTTATTTCAATGTCACTGTAAAATAGTCCATGTCACAATTTTTGTTTTACAACAGGTGCCCCGTGTGTGCCCAGGTCACTGCCAACCGCAAATTAATAAGTTGATTTTTAATAACCATCAGGGAGGTTCGTTCTATCACATCGCTTAGCTGTTTTGTAATACCCTAGATATCAGCATATTTACTTCCACCTAGCAGTGTGGACAAATCACAGAAGTAGTGCCCAGTCGCAGGCCTATAAGCAGGAGAAAAACGAGGAGTGCGGGCGCGTAAACATCGTAACCAACACGGAGTTTGAAACATTTCCACATTTACCCCATCCGCTTCAGACCTTGAGACTGTCCCCTCCTCTGATGCAGGCTTTGAGACTATTGCCCCGTCTGCCTGTCGAATTTAAGTCCAACTAAATGACTTTATGGCGCCAGTTATTTTCTTCTCTCGTGATATATAAACAATATTGCATTTTATAGGATCATATATTGCACGAAACAAATCGTAGCTCATGCAATATTTCTGATAAATCATTCTTGTTCTAAATTATTTTTGAAAATATTATAATCAACACTAGTTAAGCTGTGGTCTCATCCGACCCACGTAGGCGTAGCGAGGGGTCAACGTAGAGAGTTTAGGGATGTACGTGGCCCTCCGCGGGTTGCTTGTGGGCACTTCGAGCTACCTGACCCCCGCATAGCCTTCATTTTCATACGTGGAGAAAAAAGGATATGCAAAATGTTTGGTCTGCGATGATTTGTCGCGGCTACCGCCGCGCGTGGCTGGACAGTGCGTGGGTGGTGCGTTGGGGGCACGCGGGGCGTACGTGGGTTTCCTTCGTTTTTTGCAGGGTATATAAGCTAGAGAAGCACCCACGTAGCACCTTTGCGGCACCCACGTACTACGAACGCACTGCCTACGTGATCATCAGTAGTCGTGTCAACATGGTAAAAGCCAATTCTCGAGAGTTGCAATTCTTAACCCTAAAAAGGCCGGGCTATTTGAGGTCTTTCTACAGCCGGGGGGCCATTATGGCCCCCCCCCCCCCCCCTTAAGATCTCGGCCGCGAAGCGGCCGATCGCCGTGAAAATTTGAACGCATGATAAGTGAAGTGTATAGAATACTACGGTAATTTTAATTTTTTGAAAAATTCATTAATTTGCATATTTATGGTAATTTATGCAAATATGGTCATACAATTCATATTTTGGCCCATAAATCATATATTCTTCATAATTAAACATAATAATAATAATAATAATAATAGCTGATTTTTATATAGCGCATTTCAGAACTGGTGAGAACTATCAATGCGCTTTACAAGCAAAACATAAGAGCAATTGTATTAACATTTGATTCATAAGCAAATTAATTTTGTAAACATTATAATACACAATTTAGGCATATACATTAACACAAAATTACATGAATGGGCATACATACATACTTATATCATACTTATTAAAAGGTATTAGAAAACAGATACGATTTGAGTTGTGACTTGAATTGTTCAATTGTTTGTGCAGAGCGGATGAGGCTGGGAAGAGAGTTCCAGAGTCTGGGGGCAGCACTGGAGAAAGTCCTTGAACCAAATGATTTTGTTCGTACGGCTGGTGTGGTAAGGAGATGTTGAGATGAGGAACGGAGTGGTCGGGCTGGTACATACGGAGTGATGATGTCAGACAGGTAGCTGGGGCATGTTCCATGAATTGCTTTGAACGTCGTGATGAGGAGCTTGTATTGTATTCTCGAGGAGATGGGAAGCCAGTGTAATTCTTTGAGGACCGGAGTGATGTGAGTGCGCTTCGTTGATCGTGATACTAGACGGGCAGCAGAATTTTGGATTCGTTGAAGTTTAGCTATGTCTTTTTGGGGAATGTCAAACAGGAGAGAGTTGCAGTTATCCAGTAGAGAGCTAACAAATGAGTGGACTAGAATTTCTGTTGTTTGCTTGTCGAGGAGATGGCGCACTTTGCCGATTCTGTAAAGTGCGAACGAGGCGTTGCGACATGTCGTGTTGATATGCTGGCGTAGAGATAGATGACTGTCTAGTGTAACTCCAAGATCCCTCACTGCACTAGTACATGAGACCTGAGTTTCGCCAACATGTACAGGAGGTATTTCTTGTGATTGCTTCTTGTATGAGGTTACGTGTAGAACCTCCGTCTTGCTGTCATTCAGGACGAGCTGATTTGTCTTCATCCAACACCGCACGTCATGAAGACAAGCCTCTAGCTTTGCTATAGCTTGGTGTCGCTCTCCTGTCTTTGCTGACACATAGAGTTGTAGGTCATCCGCGTACATCATGCATGAAACTCCATGGCCTTCTATGATTTCTTGGAGAGGAGTTGTGTAGCATATTAATAGGAGCGGACCAATGACGGATCCCTGTGGAACTCCCCAGTAAATAGGGCCCGCTTCTGACAGTTCACCATCCACAATCACTCGTTGTTCCCTGTCATGAAGATACGATGCAAACCAGTTGGCAGGAATACCCGAGACACCGAAGGTTACTTTCAGTCTATGTAGAAGCATTCCGTGGTCCAAGGTGTCAAATGCCGAACTGAGGTCTAACAGCACAAGGATTCTCTCATTTCCATCATCAAGCGATTAGAGCAGATAATTCTGGACCCTTGTCAATGCTGTCTCTACACTGTATGAAGGCCTGTAGGCAGATTGCCTCGATGCCAAAAGAGAGTTTTCTTGGAGATGCTTTAGAAGTTGTTGGCACACTACACGTTCCAACACCTTGCTGACGAAGGGAAGGTTCGAGATTGGGCGATAATGTCCAAGACAGTCTGGGTCAAGGTTGGGCTTCTTGAGAGTCGGGACAATCAGAGCAGACTTGAAAGATGTAGGGAAAACTCCTGCTTGTAGAGACTGGTTGATGATATCTGCTATGACAGGGAGAAGCACGGGTAGGCATTCCTTAAACACCTGGGCAGGGATAGGATCTAATGTACACGACTTGATCTCTGTAGATTTGACAAGCTTCATGATGTCATCTTCGCTGACAGGTTGGAAGCTCTGCATCACATTGGCTGCTGGTATGTCGGTATTGGCGAAGGTGGGTGGTGGCAGGTTCTCAAATTGAGTCCGTAGGTTTGCTATCTTATCGTCGAAGAACTTTAGGAAATCTTGCGCAAGCTTTGATTTTGAAGTATGAGAGGGTAGTCTCTGATCAGGCCTTTCAACCGTAAGCCTTTTCACTACTTGAAATAGTCCTTTGTTGTCAGAAGTCTTTATAAGTTCCCGATGGTAGGTGCACTTTGATCTTTTCAGTAGACGATTATACTCAGTCACTGCCTCCTGCATTTCTGCCTTAGCTGCAGTTGATCTTGGATTGGATTTTCTCCACTTTCTTTCTGAACGACGAACCTTCTGTTTGGATGACCTCAGAGCGTTATCATACCATGGTGCATGTGGTCGTAAGCAGGGGCGTGCTCATCAAGAGTGGAAGAGAGAGTGGAATTGTAAAGTTCCACTTTAGCATTGACGTCCATTTCATCTAGGTTTGAAGCTCTTTCAGTAGTCGTTTCAATGCTTTCCCTGAAGGATGTGTAGTCAACGTCATGTAGGTTACGTGTTACTATGGTTCTCTTATCAGCTTGTGGTCTAGAGAGTGTAGCTGTAAATGTTATTGCTGCATGATCCGATGGTGCAGATGAAAGTAGTGCAACATTCCCGATATTCTCTTCATTGTCTCTGACGATAAGAAGATCAAGAGTGTGGCCTCGCGAGTGAGTTGGCTCTTGAATCAGCTGTTTCAGCCCTGCTGAATCCAGTAGATCACGGAATGTTCTAGCATCTGCATTTGTTGGGTCATCTACGTGAATGTTAAAGTCCCCGCAGATGACCAAGTGCCCGGCCAATATGTTGACCGATTCAAGAAGCTGTGAGAATTAATTGAAGAATGTTGCCAAAGATGATCCCCTCTGTGATGATGGTGGCCTGTAAATGACGACTAGCGTTACTGTCTGTTGACCAGTTGAGCTAATAGATAGCTGTAGGCATTCGAAGGTCTGGAAGGAGTGAGGCTTAGAGTGGCTGGTAAACTGGTTTCGCAGTATGACGCAGATTCCTCCTCCTTTTCTTCCAGTACGGGGCAGTTTTACAATTTTGAAGTCCTGTAGCGTGTTCTGTATTTCCGCAATGCACGGACCATCTCTTGCGTCTCCAGTCAGCCATGCCTCCGTGATGGCGAATACATCAAGTTTTTCGGAGAGAGTGATGTCGGCTACTTCAGCTGGCTTGTTCTTAATTGAGTGCGCATTCCAAATGCCGAACCTCGTAGATGGAAGAACCTTTTCAGCTGTAGATGTTGGTTTGATTTCAGTGAGTGTAGTAAGGCATCGTGGCATAGTCTCTGCATCATTGGTTTTCACTACATATATTCTTTAGAGCATTTAGAATGATAATACGAAAAAAAATTTTTGGAAGAGCCAAGTTCTTCCCTATGTTTTCTATTGTTTTTTATAATTTCTTATGTATTTCTTTGTTTTTGTTTGCTTATGTATTTTATTGTTTTTTTTTTTTTTTCTAACTATAATTCAACTATTTTGAACCCCCCAAAAAAACTATATTATGTAAACAAGACCAAATAACCAATGATATGCCTCTTTTTACGAAAACTGATATTTTCATATGTTTTGTATACAAATCACGAAATTGAGCGATTTTCGGGCTGACATGCATAAACAAAAGTTCACGTGACTTTGTAACGGTAGGTTCGATTTTCAATTTTTTTGTTTTAAAATATGCGTAAGACCCAAAAGAAAAAAGTCACCAAGCAGCGGCGCGTCATCTTACCGCGTTTTGGAGCAATAAAGCAAAATCGCAGACGGAGGGGGGGGGGGGGGGGGGGGGGAGGGGGGGGGGAGGGGGCCATTATGCTCCCCCCGGCCTTATGAGGGTTAAGAATTCTTAAGAATTGCAACTCTCGAGAATTGCAAAATGTGTATCCAAACGATGCCGTACTCTCGAGAGTTGCAACAATTAAGAAATAAAACCGGAAGTAGTGTGCGCGCCTTTCTCATTTGAGGTCACGCGCATTCACTTGATTTGTTTTCACACCGGAAGCACATCTCGGACATGAGGTCAACCTAAACTACGAGTATCGTGGTTGATCGTATCCAAACGGTTCAAAAAACAAGACTGCGCGGATTCGCGCGTTCATCGCGCGCACAAGTGTTTATCGCATAGAAGTAGTATATAAATAACTAGAAGAGAATCTACGCACTGCGCGCTAATTTTCCCATAGCCTTAACACGCAGCAAACATGGCCGGTTAGGGAAACTTCATGGACTGGCTAACATGGAATGCTGGGTATTTTGTAGTCTATGATCTAAGACCCTCGATCGCATGCTAAACATAATCCCACCACCCGTAATAGATAGCCGCCAACGAGAGAGATCTGCACAGCAGCAGTGATGGCTGCCAGCCGAGGCCTCGCGAGCAGCGATCACTGATGTTACGCAGACCTCTCTCGTTGGTCGCGCTATGTTCAGCATGCGATCGAGGGTCTCGATCCTAGACTAAACGTATCCCAGAATTCCATGTTAGCCAGTCCATAAAAGTTTCCAAGATTAGCGCGCAGTATGACCCCCCTGGTTTATCGTGTGGTTTGCAAATTTACAAGTTTGCAATGCGCGCAATCTTGTAGTTTGCTAACTACGAGTTTAGATTGCATACCACAATGTAACTTTAAAGTTGCCGGGCAAACCAAACGCATGTTATCTTCTGTTCATCGGTATTAGTGTACACATCAAATATTTGTAAACCATTTGACCCAAACATATTTTGTATATTTAAACATTTTTTAGTAAATATTTGTCTCCTTATTGCTAAGCCTCCACCCTGAAAACCACTCCAGAGTAAAATTCTATTGTAGACTGGTTGTGACATCATCAGTCATTCACTACTCAGTTACAAAGAAGTGACATTCCCAAGCTGCGTGCCTAATCTCAATAGCATCAAACGTTGGAATGCAATGCCAACACAGACACTTTCAATTTCAATAGCAGTTGCTATGTCAGAAGAAAAAACAGTGTCTAAGCGATTGTATGGAGGCATGCAGTGCATGCGGCTTTTGTGTGCATGTTTTTTTTATGTACTTTCATCTTTTGTTAATCTCATGGTAGCTGACCAGTGATTGACAGATGATGTCACAACCAGTCAATAATATAATTCACTCTGGAGGTTTCATTAGGGGGTGTGGCTTAGCAACATGAAGAAAATTAAATGATAACATGTATACAAATATACAAAACATATTTAGGCCAAACAGTTTACAAATATTGAATGTGTACAGTAATACAGATGAACAGAAGTCAACATGCATATGGTTGGCAAGGCCCCTTTAAGATTGGTTATTATGTGGACACGAATAATGACTGTCCTCGTCTTGCTCGCGTAGCACCTGCGCGCCACCCACGTAGCACCCGCGTTCTACCCATGCACTGCCCACGTGGAAACCTCGGAAAATGCATTTTCTATGTGGACCGGACGCAGGTGATGTGACCACTCCCAGATAGAATTCTCCCACGTAGAAAAAATGGCTACGTATAAAAATGTACTGCCCTACGTGTGCACTACGCCTACGTGGGTCGGATGAGACTATGGTCCAGTTGCAGACAGAGATGTAATCGATTGCAAAGTTGCAATTAATTGCAAGTCAGAAATTTGCGCATTTGAACCAATCAGATGTGCGCATTATTTTGGTCACATGATCGGACTTACAATGAATTGCAACTTTACAATCGATTGCATCACTTTCTGCAACGGGGCCCAGAGGTTAACATTAATATGAAACTATGAATGTGTCAGGAAAACATCTAAAACTATCAACATGATTATTTGCAAGACTGGACCTTTGAAATGTTAATGTTATGAAAAAATGATAATCCTTAATTGAATACAATATATCATACATGTTTTTTTAATTTTTACTATACACAATCTTGAACAGACAACTGGTTATATGGGTTTTCAAAAGTCGACGCAAATAAAGATACTAAGATACTTTGTATGGAAAAGTTTTTGCACATATTATAACACATGTGAATATAAGCATGACTTATCAACCTATGTTGACGCTTATATTTACTACTGTGTAAAATTGACTCCAGATGGAACATATGGGTACAACTAGGCAATTTAAGAACGTCTGTGAGGTTAATACTCGTGTGATCTGTTGGCCCGTTGTTCTGTGTGGTCTGGTAACGGGAAAATGGCTTTTCATTTGATTTTAGTTAACTAAAATTATAACAATTGATAAATTGAGATGTTTCATAGCGGCCAAGAACGTGCGTGAAATTTAAATAAATATATGTCCCAGTGGACATATCAGATAACAACAATATAATTTACATTATATCAACAACTCATCACGTTTTGCACATGTCAACAAAGTTACTTGATCCCTTTAAAGTGTGTGATGCGGGAAAACAAGCGTACATATATGTGTTCCTAAAAAATGCGGCTAATTTAAAGCAAAGGTACAGAACAAACGCATTATTCTAAAAAAAAGATGTAACAATTCATACAAACTCAGGAGTTTGCATGTTTTATTTGGTAAATAAAACTCAATCCATAAACACAGATAAACAAGTCTTAGAAGTAAATTATCCAAATGTAAGCTCTATATGAAAGAAAATGGCTGGGTATGTGGGTACTAACTCTAAAATTACACATATCACTCGCGGACGGTCTCCTTTTTTAAATGGGTTACTTCTTAATATACAGTGAACACAAACGGAACCACAGGAAGTTTCCTAGTATAATGGGGTTTGTCCAAAAGCTAGGATTGCACTCTTTCACACTAAATAGATGATCTTAATTTTTATTTTTATTTCACACTATCTGGACCTAAAGGTGCATTTGTCAAAATTCTGACCCGTTTACAACAAATTACGCTAGTAAATTCATGCAATTTTTGTCTATGTGAACGTTTTATGACGTCACTGATCATACATCGTGAAATGGAGCATATGTTGCACGGGCAAGTCTCTGAGATCTTTCAATAAATGCCATGTGCTTTGAATTCGCCAAATCCTGTGGCATGTGTGGTGTTATATAAAACAATACTTCTTATGCGCATTACAATATTACTATAGTAGATGCGCAATAATATAAGTGCCTGGAAGAAATCTAGTACTTTCCATCCAATATATTTTTCTAACCCATACAGTGGAAACGTGTACTTCAATAGCAATCATGTATCATTTTATCGTTGAGATTCGCTGAGTGCGTAAGTGAAAGTTGCCATCACACTATATGCATATTATCTTTGTACATGGAAAATAATGCGCTCGTGATATACATGCAAACTGAGGAGGAATATTGATACGGAACTAAAACAACAAGTATCGGAGATACATGTATTTATGAAATTAATGACGACCCGGCATAATCATGATCTTCAGCATCGCAGTATTTCTCCTTGCATTTAACCTGCATCATTCTGGTAAGACATAATTGCCATATATTAATATCATAATTATAATTTATAGTCTTTAAAATAAATTAGGATATAATTTGTTTAACATAAATCTGGTCTTTATTTCATTAAGTTACTTCTGGTGACTTATCGTGTTACAGCTTGTGGTTTAGATACAGTTTGTGCTACTATGGCATTGTTTTACACCCAAAAGTCACACTGTACTTCTCTTACTAAGTTTTGCTGTTATTAAATTATGTGTCAGTTTATTCAGATGTGTAAATGGTGCTTTCAACTTGCACGTTTGAACAAGTCTTTCCTGCAATGATTGCACCTGACGCAATCATTCGATTCTTCTTTTCTAAAAGCAGAAATCAAGCATCTGGAAAGCCAAGCGCAAAATCGGAGTAGAATATGACCCTTTTCTGCACAAAAAGTACAGAAATCGTGGATCATAAATTTTAGTTAAATCTTACTAAATATTTTGACATACATTTTCTGAAATTCACATTTCAGTTTCATGATATTTGTTTTGTAATAGAAAAGGATTATACATTGAAACATCACTCGGGCGTGCTTTACTTGATCTACATATTCTAGGGCACCCAGTTTGCGGAATTCAAGTTGTTTCCTCGTCCAAGACAGAGATTATAGAAGGAGAGGATGCTGGTCTGTCATGCAACTATTCCAGTGGTGATGTATCACCACCAGCAATAACTTGGACTTTTAGAGAAGAAACCATCATACGATGTAGAATTGGTTGTTCAAATGTAACGAATGGGCAATATGCCATTATTGTTAACCGAAATGACCGATCTAGTTCTCTGATTGTGACTGACGTGAGCAAAGATGATGCAGGAAACTACACCTGTCTTATTTCGGGAGGCAAGGAATACAAGAGAATCTTGGTTGAACTTCTAGTTATAGGTGAGCAGCAACACGCTATAAACATGGAACGTGTTAAGCGGAGTTTTTTTGTTGGGGTGGGGGGGGGGGGGGGCATTTACACAATTAATGTTTTGCAATGAAATCTGGGATATAGTGGTTTTCCTTCAAAAACTAATTTAATTATTTTAGATATTCATTAAAATTAAGCTCTTAATCTCGAAAATGAGAGGGTATTCCGCAAAGTTCTGTTCAGGCCATTTTGTCTGAGAGTTGCTTTATGTTTTAATTCTGAACACATCTTTAGGGTTTCGCGAGCTTAGTTCTTGTCTTAGAAAAACAATAATATTTTAGTTTGTTTGTATGATTGGTTATATGTCTATACTTCAATTATTTAGAGCTTATAAGTTAACACTTGGTTGAATATGAATTGCAAATCATGATATGAAACATTTAATCATCAAATCAACTTTGGTAAGTTAATTTTGGTCTGATGTTTGTTTGTTTGTTGCAGCCCCACCCAATGATATCTTTATACGCCATGGTTCAGAGAAGTTGTATGTTGACGGTGAACGTACCGACGTCATCATCGGTACTAAGCAAAGATTTGTATGTTTCGCTGATAGCCTTGACCAGTCGGCATTTTATCTGACATGGAAATCATCAGTGGATTGGTGGAATTACAACTTTTTCCACCAGACTATTCAGGAATCCTTTCACGGCAACGTTCTTATTGATGTTAATAATTCTAGACCGTTGTCATCAAGTTTGACATGTTCATTGGAAATGAGTGGCAGAATCAACAGGAAAATTTATTTGAATAAGACCATCTATATAGAAGCAAGGGGTGAGTGAACAAAATATGAACTGTTATTACAATAAAACGTGATGATTGTGTAGGGCTCTGACCTGTAATTGGAAGAATATCTGATCGATATGATTCTGATTTAAGAAACAAAAACAAAAACTAAAACACACAGAATATATTCAATGAATATTCATTAAAACAATAACATGTATTGTTATAACAATACATGTTATTGTTTTAATGAATAGTCATTGAATATATTCTGTGTGTTTTAGTTTTTGTTTTTGTTTCTTAAAGCAGATAAGGATACGTTAAGGACAAGTCATTCCATCGATATTTTTCTCTCTTATTTGAACTTTAAAATAATGTATGATAGCTTACCTTGTTATACATCAACCCAGTAAACGATGATTTGTTAGGTTACATTTCCATGAAAGGGATAGTTGAGTTTTGGTAAAAAGAGTACAGTTTTTGTCAAATTTAATTTTAGAAACAAAACCTCCACCATTACATTACACACTAATAGTCATAAATCCACCATGCTCGAAAGGAATAAGAAATGACAAACGACCTTATAAAAAGCCTTTTATCATTCAAAAAGGGCCGTTAAAACTCAAGAGGGCGTTTTTTAAAAACTCATTGGTTTCAACCATTTAATATATATGTGTGCATGTAATATTTTGTTAAAATAATGGTAAACTAGAAAGATCATCAACAAATATTCAAAAATATTTTTGTTTTTAGTTTTCAAAAATGTAAGGATTTTTAAAATTATCATTTGTTAAACAGGTAGTTCCAAATTGTTAAATTAATGTGGGGCCCCACAATGATTACAAATTGTGTTATTTATGGATCATTCCGCCGTCTCTGAACCGATTTTGATCAAATAAAGATTATTCTGACATCAAAAGTATATGCTCTTTCAAATTTGACTCTCACTATGTCATTATCTCACAAACAATTTATTTTGTGTAGCGCCCTCTATACCAAAACTCATCTATCCCTTTAATGACCCTCACTGATGTTAAATGTGTATTCAATGCTTAAGAAAGCTTTACAGTTTTCTTACGACTAATTAAAAATCACCGATCCACTAAAAATTAAGTTTTTTTATAGGTTTTCCCGGCCAATTTCCCACATACACGCCCAAATTCGTTTATGTGCATTTAAATTCGTGCAATTGCTGTGGTCAGGAGGAGTCGCTTTGGTCATTCAAATTCATATTCCGAGCATGCATATTCGTATATGGGCACTCAAATGTCAAATCGCCAACTTCAAATTTACAAATGTGCATTCGATTTCATTAATGGGTGCTATTTTCAACATATGTGCATTCAATTTAATACGGCAAGCTTGACAATCGCTTGCTGTGCATTCGATCTCGTTAATGGGTGACAAATTTCCAGAAATGTCCATTCGATTTAAGTAACACAAATAACATCCATACGTACTCACACATTAACATATTTAAATGCATGTAAACAACCATATACATACGCACACACATACAAACACTGACATACATGACATACGATGACTTTGATTTCTCTTTTATATCATCAGCACCGTTCTTTTCCTCACGGAGTCTCGACCATTTCATCGTGTTATATCTTTCCCTTTCAGATATACTTGTCAACATTTAATCTTTACTTTTCGATATTTATCCATCACATTTTGTTTAGATTTGTTTATAAATGTTCAATAATTTTATATTCATTTCACATTATGCTTTCTTTTTGTTTTACCTCTATTCGTTCATCATGTCTTTATTTTATTATAGGTTTTCCCGGTCAATTTCTTTATTTTCTCATGCAATTTCCTATCAGCAGCATTCAATTTTGTCTAATCGGCGCTTGGATCGACAAATGTGTCAATTCGTCGCTAGTTTTTAGTCATTCATGTTAAGTAACAGAGCAACCAATTTCACACTTGTGTCATTCAGATGAAAGCGATCGGCGCTCATTTTCGTTAATGGTCATTCAAATTTATCAGAATCAGTCTCCGGTCTCGTTTCGATCATTCAAATTCGCGAATGGGCAACAAGTTCATTATAACTGCATTCAAATTAAACATGTACATTGTATATATATATAGGACATGTGAAAATGTATGGAAACATGAATGAAATACAGATACGAAATTATGAAAAATATGATGATACAAGAAAGATGACATGATGACAAATGAGAAAATGTGATGAATTAAAGATTAAAATGATGAACTAAATATCGCATGATGATACGGTAAAGACGACCTGCTGAACGAATATAGGTAAACAAAAAAGAAAGCACAATGTGAAACAAAGATAAATTGGTTGAAAAAAAAAAAAAAAAATCAAGAAAAATGTGACTGATTAATATCGCAAAAGTGAAGATTAAATGTTAAAGGGACAGTCCCTCTTTTGCAAGCCAAATTTCAAAAGTTGCGAGGTTATTGTCTTATATGAAAGAAAATGTCATTTAATAGTATGCCTGACAAAATTAGGGCTTGAAATCTCTTTTTCGTAGAGTTTAGACCTAAATCTAATACACCATCGTCCAACGGTTTATTGTGCATTATCGCTCACGGATTCCACGGATTGCCGCAGAGCTATGCGTGACCCCTATGTGACCCGCGCTAGCTACGTGACCCGCGCACAAATAACAATGGGTAAGCGATTACTAATCAAAATAACCAAACCTCGCTTAAACTGACTACATGTAATTATTTATTCTTCATTTTTTATATCTTTTTCCGTGACATACCTTTACAAATGTCGGCTTCACAATACCTTTACAAGAATAAGTACAATATTGTTGTAATATTATGCTAAATCAGTTAATCTCCTTTATTGACCGATATATAGTTTGATGGAGGGACGCATTCGTTTTTCATTCGTAGGATCCAAATTACAGGGCTGTTCGATCTGATTTTTTATGTGCCTGTTACATTCATCCCCATCCGTCAACTGGAAACTGTTCAGACGATTTGTAAAAGGGGGACAGTCCCTTTAAAAGGTATATCTGAAAAGTGGAAAGATATAAGACGATGTAATGGTCGAGACTTTGTAAGAAAAGGAACGGTGACATAAAAGAACAATCAAAGTCAATGTATGTATGTCTGTGCGTGTGTGTAATTGTGCGCATGTATATCATAGTATACATGAACATATACGTTTCATTGTAAGTAATATAAGTATGAATGTTGTTTGTGTAACTTAAATCGAATGGACATGTCTGGAAATTGATCATCCATAAACGAAATTGAATGCACAAACAAGGATTACTACCCAGCTCACCGTATTAAATTGAATGAACTATTATGTTGAAGATAGCTCCCATTAATGAAATTGAATGCACATTTGCGAATTTGAAGTTTTCGATTTGACATTCGACTGCCCATATACGAATATGAATGCTCGGAACACGAATTTGAATGACCAAAGCGACTTATCCACAGCGATTGCATGAATTTGAATGCACATAAACTAATTTCGGCGCGTAATGTAGGAAATCGGCCGGGAAAACCTATATCATGCGATATTTATTCACCATTATGATCTTTATTTTTATCACATTTTCTTATTTGTCATCATGTGATCTTTATTTTATCATAATATGTATCTTTATTTCCATCATGTTTTGTATATTGATTGCCCTTACACGCACTATCTGTATCTATATCTGTATCTGTACCATGATGTTGAATACCCTAACTTTTCCACTGTATATATTTAATTTGAATACAATTATGATGAATTTGTATGCCCATGCGCGAATTTGAATGACTGAAATGAGACCGGAGACTGCTAGAGATGAATTTTAATGACCATTAACGAAAATGAGCGCCCATCGCTTACATTGGAATGAGGCAAGTGTGAAATTGGTTGCTCTGTTACTTAATATGAATGACTACAAACGAATTTGAATGACGATATGTCGATCCAAGCACGGATTAGGTGGAAATTGAACGCTGCTGATATGAAATTGCATGAGAAAATAGCGAAATCAACCGGGAAAACCTATAATAAGTATAGCCTAATTAGTTATCCTTATATAGGATTTCTCGGTCAATTTCGTAAGTAAGCCAAACGAATTCGTTTCATGTGCATTCAATTTCTATGATTGTGTCACCGCAGCTGTGTTTTATCGTTTGAATTCATGAAATGGTCATTAAAAAAAAAAATTGCATTCGAATTAAAATGTTTTTCTTGTCCGTAATAAATTGGTTCACTCAAATTAATTTATTTGCATACAATTTCACACGCTTTCCAGACATAATTAGTTCCATGCTAAATCTATTTCAAATTATACGGTTTAGTGAGCAACACATATTGTACTTATCTCCATTAGGGTTGTATACCAACTAAATCAACACTATTTAGCAACTGAACGATCACGTGTTTAGTGTATATACCTAACCATAGAGTAACTATAATATAAAGACTAGAGAGGAAACTCGGCCAAAAATCGATCAAATTAGAAGCGATTTATCTAGGTCTTGAATATTCATGAGGCGCCGATTGATCCCATTTAATGCTATTTCTCACGTAAAAGTATTTGAAGTGTTTTGAAACTGTACAGCAGCGAAATTCTACTGAGCATGCGCAGTTCAACTTGCGCGCTGTATTTATATGATTTGCATATTTACGCATAAATGTTCTCATTAGCATATCATTATTATTCATGAAATGTTTTTTCTCTCATAAAAGCACGTGTATAGTGTTTACGTAATCCTACAATGTTGATAAATGTTATTTTTTAAAAAATCATTTCATCAGTTGCTAAATGTATCATGTACAGCTTTGAGTTCGGATTTAGTCTTCATATTACAAAAATCCTACTGTTATGGGGCCAATTGTGTATGGGGGTGTAAGTTGGCATGCTAAACTGTTTTATATTTGGTGGAAATGTTCTTATGGATTAGGCAATTTAATGATTTAGATTGTTGTCTTTATTATCAACAAGACTAGAGAGCAGCAATTAAGTTGTTGACCCCCCAAAAAAAACAAAAAAAAACAAAACAACAACAACAACAACAACAACACACAAACACACAAAACAAACAAACAAACAAACAAACACGCAACAACAAACAACAACAAATTCAACTAAATAAATCCAACAGGTTACTTCTGGTTCTAATTTGTGCCACCACCAACATCACTATCAAACTTATCACTGATTATAAACCATCACAACTAAATTTATGTCATTCACCATCGTAGTCATATCATTACTGCACATGCATGTCATCATAGCCTGTATGTAATAAAGATTGAGTATTAAGTAATTGTAGGCCTGTCAGAATACACTTCTAAACATCATTCACTTTTAATTGCACACCCTCTCATACCACACATACACATGATAAATGTTCATTATAGGTTTCCATTAACATTTAATTTAAAAACAACAACAGTCATATATAAATTAAACAGACCAAAGAAAATATAACCAACCCAGTATAACTCCGGGGGAGAGGGGGGGGGGGGGGGGGGCACGCTCCCCAATTATTTTACAAAAACAATAAAAATCATATCTAGACCATAACAAGATTATAAATGGGCCACTTTCCCCCACACAACAAAATAGGAGAAAGATAAGACACAAATATAAGTCTGCCCCCACAACAATTTATGTGCCTCCTCAATCTTTTTGACCACACTATGTTACTGACCCCATATTTCTTCAATTTACATTTATAATTATGATCTTTTAATGCAAGTTATACAGTTCACTATTTGAAATCTCAAATTCAATTCAGTGTTGTTGTTTTTTTTCAAACAGAATTCAGACACAAAATGTACACATGAAATGTAACGGCTAGCACCTAAAAGAGGCATGAATCAAGTAGCTTAATCGTCGAGTAGGCAGGTAAAGGCTGATTGGGAAAATATACAAAATTTAACATTAAAATACATGCAGAGCAATTGAAACATTGCATTGAAAATAATAGCATCCAAACATGATAAAATACAATAAAATAATTGAGGTCCTACTATATACACATACCCTTTGATATGAGATTAAAACGCACAAAACAATTTGCTGTAACTAATAATTAAAACAAAAAAAAACATTATGTTTTTTAAGTTACATGAATAATCAAAACTGTATAATTATACTTAAAAAAAAGAAGAAGAATATATACACATTCACTAACAATAAATAAGTATAAATGTTATTTCAATAAAGTACTAATTATTATATAATATGAGTTATGGTAGGGAGAATTGACAAATTCAAAACTATAGTCATATTGGAATTTACCAAAATGGGTTCATATAATCAAAATATAGATTACACAAGATGGATGGGGCAATGCAAGAAATTTATTTTGGTTGATTAAGTTTACTTAGAAAATTTTTCTAAAGTAACTAATATATCAAATTATTGATTCATTATAGCTATACTGTTTGAAGTATTAACACCATCAATCCTGATGTATTAAGTCTGTGCAAAAGTATTCTGAAATAAATGAGAATGTTACTAACCCCTTTGCTACTATATGATAAATATTGCATCAATATATTGTTTAACAAAAAACATCTTTAAAGGGATAGTTGAGTTTTGGTAGAGAGGGCGCTACACAAAATAATTTTTTGTAAGAAAATGAAAACTGAGTGTCAAATTTGAAAGAGAATACAATTGTAATGGAAGAATAAACTTTATATGATCAAAATCGGTTCAGAAACGGCTAAAATATCCATAAACATAACCATTTGTAATAAATGTGGGGCCCCACAAGAATCCGATAATTTTGAACCAGCCGTTAAAATTCGTTTTAAAATGCCTCCTCTTTTCAAAAGAGTTTTTTAAAGATAGTTTTTGATTATCTCTCTATCTAATTACTATTTTAACAAAACATCACATGCACAATATTTTATTTAAAATGGTTTAAACAAATGCGTTTTTTGAAAGCGCCCTCTTTAGTTTAAACAGCTCTTTTTGAATGATAACAGGCTTTTTACTTAGTCATTTGTAAATTTGTATTCCTTTTGAGCATGGTGGAGTTATAATTATTAGTTAGTAATGTAATGGTATAGGACTATAGGTTATGATTACTAAAATTCAGTTTGACTAAAACTGTACTCTCTCTACCAGAACTCAACTATCACTTTAATAATTCCCGGCAGTAACTTGTGATTTAATTATTACATACAAAAATGTGAATTTTTAAATATTTAATCTAATGAAGACTTTGTTAAAATGAACCAATAATTGAACACCAGTACAAAAAAATAATAATAACCAGGGTTGGTATTCAATTCAATACTTTATAATACAAATTTACTTAGCATTTTTCTAGGCTGAGAACTTGTATTAAAATCGTTTTTTTAGAATTTTACTTCAGTAAGTCTAAATTAAATATTTGAAGACATAATGACACCAAAATTTGGGCAACATTTTCAGTTGATGAAATAATCAGAGCTCAGTTTTGGCTAAGTAATCTACATTTTTACTTGTATGGAATCAAATACCGGCCCAGAATTAAACCTCTCGCCTTATTCAACATTTTGTTGGCTGTCTTGCCATGTGTAATTACAAACAAAAAGAGGTCAAACCTGTCATTTAGAAACCACCTGTCAATAGCAACCATACTTCGCGATATTATCGATACTTAATTATTCCTTACTGATAATTTCATAGACATTATGCATGGCCAAACTTGACTAATAAGGCATATCCATTACTAAATAAGGTAAAAGTTATGACGAAATTCTTCATGATTATTCATCAAAATGTATTCTTCTGCGCATGTGCGATGAACTTTCGCTTTCCCTACAAATAATGTTGGAATAACAGTTAAGAGATATGAAGGGAGGGCAAGCGAACAGCTCATTAATATTCAAGACCTAGATAAATCGCTTCAAATTTGACACTTTTTTAACACGTACGTCTATGGAGAGTTACCCCCCCCCCCCCCCTTGTACCTAACCACATCATCCATAGCGTCTTTCTTTATGAATATGCCCTTGTTCCCCCTGTCCACTGCCTGTTGACGCCCATGTCCCTTAGTTCGTATGCAAGGAGTTATTTTTAAAACACATCACTGTATATTGAAAAAAAAAAAGATAATATATGTATATAACTCATTTTGTTTAAGAGCCTTTTCACATTGGTTAAAATGCGTGATTTCAATCATGATTTCAGTTATTTTTCACTCCAATCACGGTATTTTGGACGGATCACGAATCACGAATCGCGGAACTCAAATCATGGTCCAGAGGTGTTTTCAAATCATGATTCATTCAAATCACAGTGCGAATCGGTAGTGTGAACGGCTTGACCTCCAAAACATGATTTGGGAGGCGGAGCTTACGTGACCTTACATGCACTTCCACCAATAAACGGGCGCTCTTCGCTTCGAATGCAGTCATGCAGTGTAGTACTAGTGTTCTCCTTGTTTGATTGACAGGTACGTCTCCAGAAACTGTGATTGTAATCACAGTTTTTTGTTTCGTGGTGTGAAAGCAAGGCAACAGAATCACCGTGATTGTAAACACAACTCCAATCATGATTGCAATTACCAGTGTGAAAACGCTCTAGTTTAGATGAGAAACATGTCAATAAACCATACCAGGTTTTTAATGATAGGCGAATATGAATTAAAACTGTTTGATTTTGAATGACCAGGTGTGAAATGTAATGATCCGGACGTCTGCTTTGCCATTGTTGACGAATTTGAATGATAAAAGTGCTAAAACCATTGACCAAAGAAGTAAATCAAATGAACGAAGTGCCATTTTGAATGACATTTTCAAGCCTTCAGCTGTATTTTGCGAATTTGAATTACCCTTGTATTGAAACGAATGAAAAGCTTATGAAATTGGCCTTCATCTGAAGCTAAATTTGAAATATTCCATCGTTTAAAAAAGTACCGTTCAACTCACACATTAATTTGGATCTACATTTGTGATGCTCTATCCCAGGTCCACCTGCAATTACATCGAATGTTCAGACGAAAAACCTTGCAGAAGGGATGGAAAACCTCACGCTGACCTGCTCGCAGCCAACCAACATGACAAAGCGTCCACTCCAATGGTCAACACACGAGGACCCGAATGCAGTCTTTGACCAGTCTACTTTAAACAAGACCGGCGATCAAATCCTACACATCAGCAAGTTACGAGCGGAACATACAGGCACATACACTTGCACTTCGCATACGTTAGCCGGTCCAGTCCATGATGAGATTGACATTATTGTTCATTGTAAGAAAAGCATATGTTTAAATCATATTTTTATGTTGACCTTGTAAAGACATGTTTACTACTCACTAACTGTAATGTATATCAGGAAATAAAACTCGCTTGAAAATTATATTCGAGTTACTATACTAATTGGACGGTATTGTACTAAATTTAGTTCAATTCAACTATTAAAGCTATACTTAGAAGTAAGTAAAACCCTTCCACACATATGAATAACGCATTGATGGTTGTCATTCACCACCATATGTGTGCTTATTATGTATCTTCAAACTGACATTTCAGTGAAATAGTTTCACATGTCACCAATATTATGTCCTTTAATCCTGAAATCAAAAGGACATAATTACAGGTAACATGCTAAATACATACTTGCTGTACACCCATGTATATCAAGAGATATTACTGAGATGCCAAATAAAAGAGTTATAGTTTCATAATTCGGTCCAAATATCATTCAAAGCTGAAAATAAAAGTAAAACTCAAGATGAAATTAACATTATGGGGTAGCGAAGGGTATCACTTGCTTTCAAACCTTACCTAGCCGGATTAGGCCGGTCGATTCCGCCGGTTCATTGCCTGGTTTGCATGCGTCGACCGGCCTTAGGCGTATCATGCGTAATTAATTGGCAAAGCATTACACTGCGTGTGGATTAGAAGAAAGACAGGATTTGATTATGTGTAAGTACGTGCAGGTGATGTGGGTCGTGATTGTACGGTGTAATGAGAATGTACAAAGTTGGTACTGTTAGATATTAGAGTCCGGAGAAAGATTATTGTTCGATTGTCACATTTTCTCGCGAAAGGACCACATGATTTAAAGAATCAGAATTTCACAAAGATGCGAGCACGTGGAGAAAATAGTTTTTTTTATTCAGGTGTCCTTAATAGTTTACAATCACATGGATTTAAAACCAAGCAAAAAACTCACAAGTAAATGTTCAAAAAAGAGCCAATACTCACGTAGAATATCTTTAAACCCTTTCATTGAAATATCAAGCATTCTTTTATATCGATGTCTAATACGAAGAAACAATCCGGTGTTGCACCGTGATGCATGACGGTTACAGTCCGTTATTCCGAAGGTTCGTTATTCCGAAGGTTCAGTTATTCCGAAGGTTCGTTATTCCGTAGATTCGTTATTCCGAAGGTTCGTTATTCCGAAGGTTCGTTATTCCGAAGGTTCGTTGATCCGAAAATAAAATCGGGTTCGTTATTCCGAAGGTTCGTTATTCCGAAGGTTCGTTGATCAGAAAATAAAATCGGGTTCGTTATTCCGAAAATTAAATCGGGCTTGTTATAATATTATAGTTTTTGTTTTGTTGATTTAATTTACAGCCTGCATTAAACATACCCCTCCCCCTTTCCCTCCCTTGGCCAGACCAATCAAACATTTAAGTTTATTTTATCTCTTTATATGAAATTATAGCATTATAACAAACACAAATTCATTTTCGGATTAACGAACCCGATTTCATTTTAGGAATAGCGAACCTTCGGAATAACGAACCCTCGGAATAACGGACCTTCGGAATAACGAACCTTCGGAATAACGAACCCGATTTCATTTTAGGAATAGCGAACCTTCGGAATAACGAACCTTCGGAATAACGAACCTTCGGAATAATGCAACAAATGTTCGGATTAACGAACCCTATTTCATTTTCGGATTAACGAACACTCAGATATAGGAAATTTGCGTGTTCGGAATAACGAACCTTCGGAATAACGAACCTTCGGAATAACGAACCGCACCCTGCATGACAACCATTGATGTGCTAGTCAATTACACAGCAGGGGCTTAGTTTCAGAGGGGCTGGTGAGGGGGGGGGGGGGTGGCACGTGGCCCCACAAATTTAATGTCCCCCCCATGAAAAATTCATATTTCGGGGGGGGGGGGGGGGGGGGGGGGGGGAGGTGGACGACAGATATTGCTCCCCATACCCGTAACTTTAAAGGGGAACATCATTTTAGGCCTAGATCATGTAGCCTACTGCTTTTTTTTTGCTTGGCAGGCAAAAACCGTACCCCCTCATAAAAATCCAAGCCCCAACCGTCTTCTGACAAAATAAAAAACTATGCGACTGTTGCATAGGTGTAAAATGGTATAACTGGTTACTAGTAATATCTGTACTTTTTAGTCAAGCTTTAGGCTTTAGTTGATCAGTTTCGTGGAATACCGGCCAATGAACTCATAATTATCAAAATTCCCGATTGGTCAACCCAAATCAACTGATTGTTTCGGAAACATTCTTTGGGATTTGGATATCCAATATTCTGAGTTCGGCAAAAGCAATATTGTTTTATTCCACTAACCGTCCTTTTTGGAAAGAGATACTTATTTCACCGCAAGCAAACACTGGTAAGGGGTAATAGGGTTAAAGAAAAAATCATATTGAATAAAACTTTTTTTTAAATGCTTTTGTAAGATTATTGGGGGCATGTAGCTACTTCACTTATATGAGATATCATGTTCTCTTATAACTCCTGTTGTAGATTAAGAAAACATCCGAGTGTCATTGTGTAAATAATTTGACAATTTCCTTACTAGTTCATTTGTTACTGTTTTTTCCAAAGATTCCCCGAGAATTCGAGATTTTGGCGTCGGAACAGAGATACAGGGTAGGCTACAAATGTTTACGATGTACTGCATGAGTGAATCCTACCCAAAAGCGAACGTCTCGTGGACTGACATGTCGGTCAACGGCTCCTACGATTCAACAAATATCGTAACTAAAGATGGAGGATATAGAATCACCGTCAATTCATCGCTAGTTATTTCTGAAGGCTCAATAAGAAATGTTGGTAACATTTTTTGTGTCGCAAAAAATCACATCGGCGAAAGCAGAAAATCATTCGACTTATCATCGTTGCTTAGGAATGGTAATAACAGACAATGGGAAAGTTACACATATCTTTATGCACCTATTACACAGAAGGCACACGGTAAAATACTGAAGGGATGACAAAAAAGTACACGGTAATATATTGTTTAGATGTTGTCACCTATCACCTGGGTGACGAGGTACTCAGTCAAGTACCGTTTGAGGGGTTAGGGTTAGGGTTAGGGTTAGGGTTAGGAATAGGATCACTGTACAGATTATCCCACCGTGTCCATCAGATTACAGAAGATGTCATCCCTTCAGTATTTTACCGTGTGCCTTTCTTTTTTTTTACGGTGGCTTACTGTGTGCTTTTTGTGAATCGGGTGCTTTATGACACCGGTGTAGATATTTAAGCAGTTTATTTTTTATCAGATTGGATGATCCATACAAGCATAACCCTGAACAAGATAATCTTCCCAAAATCTACGTCAGTGGTTTAAGATTATTAAATTTATGACAATTGAAAACATTGTTGGTGACTTAAGGTCAAAATTGGTATCTTCATAAGCATTATGAATACCTAACATTTGCCATAGGTTGATACTACGCAGGACTTTTGCCCTGTAGTACCCTCCGGCTTAGGGATTAAACAAACATTTGTTTTAACTAGAACCAATGTCACTATTACATGGTAATTTGATGGTATATTGTGGTTATTGTGCATGGTACCTGCTTTTCGTATTGATTGAAAAGGATTTGTTTTATTGTTGACAAATGCTACTTCTTAAAGTTCTTGCTAGTACCGGGCAGTGGACAACAGTTCAATCCTTAATTTCAAACAATAACATTTGTTTGTATTCTATAACCTTTCATTAACACATGAAATCTCAAATTGAATATATTCTATAGATTGCACAGATGTCATTTCAAAGGCAAACGACGGAGTGCCATATGCACTGGAGGTTGTCACAGTAGCCATTGGGATATGCACACTTTGCTTGTATGTGCTGTTTGTTTCAATTCGTCTGATCACCAAGCTGAGACGTAAGTTGAGAAGATACAATATAATAATCATCTAATATATATTTTGCTTCATCAAATGAAAAGATGTGACATGGTATGTTGTGAGGATGAGCTATAATTCTAAAAAAAATTCTACATAAATGTATCTTGTTTAGTGGCGTAGCTACGGGGGGTGGTTTAGGGGTTGGACGACATGTACCCCACAATGATTTTAAAAGAATATTACAAAACAAAATAACCAAATAAGAAAGCCATAAGACATGCCCTAAATAATTCCCCCCCCCCCCCCCTCCCCCGCAAATCAGTCCAACCGCGCTTCACCGCTGATCTTGTGGATGTACCAGGTTATTACCATTCCCTGGATAATAGAGTATTCGCATTCTGTGCTCCCTCCTTATGAAATTAACTTCCCATCCATCCTATATCACTGTGAAGGTATAAGTTATTAAAAAATGGACGTAAAACCTATACAAAACATATTAAATATAACAATTGTGTGTATTTTCCTATATGTTTATGCATATATGAAAAGGACAGTGCAACTTTCCAATGCACAAAGATAATAATTTAGAATCCTCCTGGGCTAGAATTATTGAATAAGACACCCTAGATTAATTCCACATATTCCATTATTTCAAAGGTGGCAGATCAAAACGTTCTAAACCTCGAAAAGCGCCTGTTAGCCCGTCAGGTGTGCATGGTCGGCGAACTCTGCCAGTTATTCCTGCAAATCCAGCTCCCTCTGAACTGCCCAATATGATGAAAAGGCAGACAAGCATGGTTTCACTAGCTGTACAACGACAAAACGTGTTCTTGGTAAATGCTCCCATTGACTTGACAGCAAGTGGGTCTGCGTTACATCTTCAGGAACCAATCCAGAACATACACATGCAGACCATCCACAATTCTCAACAGATGCGCCCTCCGTTTGAAGTCATAGACCATCAACAGCAACAAGGCCGACCGGATCAGGTGAGGATGAGATGAAAAACGGTTAAAATACATTAAGTGATGGAATTCAATAGGATTCTGAGCTTTAACTTCGATAAAGATCCTGCTACGCACGAAAACTCAGGCTCCTTTAGTTTCATTTTACTTAAAATACTGTCAAACCTGAGTAAAGCGACCACTTAAGGCAAACCTTTTGTTGGTCACTGCATATAGTTGACCTATTGAAAGGAAAAAAGACTTATATTTTCCTTCATGCCATATTTATTGTTACAAGTACCTCTTACATAATATGCCTACCGAGATGGTACTTATCTTCTTTGTTTTGTTCTTTATTTCAATCCTATTACAGGTTATGGAAGTGGGATATGAGGAGATTAATGATGTTTTCGGTGGGACCAATCGCAAGCCAAAAGTAGGTACATAGTATTATCTACAAGCCATATTCATTTATCTACCGTGATGAATACAAACAATTATTGATTTCTGTTCGAATCGTACTTACTCGTTCATAATAAAAGGTCTGGAGGAGCGACCATATCACCCAAGAGCTCAGTGTTGTCATGGATGGTTACAGCTCGTTATTCCGAATGTTCGGTTATTCGTAAGGGTCGTTATTCCGAAGGTTCGTAATTACGAAGGTTCGTTTCTCCGAAATCCGAAATGAAATGAGGTTCGTTAATCCGAAAGGTTCAATACGAACCCCATATCATTTTCGGATTAATGAACCCTACTGTATTTTCGGATTAACGAACCTTCGGAATATCGAACTCGATTTCATTATCGGATAAACGAACCTTCGGAATATCGAGCCCTGTTCCATTTTCGGATAAACGAACCTTCTGAATAACGAACCTCCGGAATAACGAACCTTCGGATTAATGCAACAAATGTTCGGATAAATGGACCCTATTTCATTTTCGGATGAACGAACCCTCAGGTATGCGAAATTTGTGTGTTCGGAATAACGAACCTTCGGAATAACGAACCGCACCTGGTTTTTATGTTTATATACGGGTACTAAATTAATATAATAAAATATACGTTAGCATCGAATTGCAACAAAAAGTCATAACCACTTTGTTATTTGACAAAATAGGTCAAACAAATCGTCACAACCTGCCTTATTTTACTTTTTTTAAATTTTATTGGAGGGAGGGGGGATTTCTACGAATGTGTACACAATTTATTTGTCCGACTACTCACTTTAACATAAATGTACGAGAGTGATTATGTTAATGAAAGATCTATATCTTCTACCAAATTCAGTTTACAATGAGGATGTATACAAATTGAGCATTACCTGAACTTATTGGTGAAATTAATTTATGCTTTATTAGGGCAAATTAGTAAGCTAATAATTATTAAACAGATAATCACTATAAAAGTTATGTACGGATAATCCCCCTTTCTTATAAGTTCCAAAAATTACCAAGTGCCTTCCCGACACAATTTATAATTTCATGCCTTGTTCCTCTCTACTTGAGACAAAAACTGCTATGGTATAGTTAACATGTTAGTATGGCTGTGTATGGGTATCGTTGTCATCGTATTGGTGTGTATCGTTGTGTATTGGTGTATCACTGTTGTATTTATGTTGTGTTAGAATATGCCTTTCATTTAAGGGCCAATAAACGAGACCATCGACAACCAAGAGAGGTATTCATAAACTTAGAAAAGAGTCTCGGCTATGAATTTGAATATGGTATGATAATAAAAAAAAATTAAGGTTGATCCTCCATGGCATATGAATAGCAACACAGCGTAAAATGTTTATCGCATTCAATTTTCTCTATTTCTCCATTTTCCATTTGTTTTTACATTTTCCTCTATACTTGGGACAATAGCTGTTATGGTAGTTAGAATGTTATTATAGATGTGTATCGTTAATCGTTGTCATCGGTGTATTGGTGTATCACTGACCATCCACAACCAAGAGAGGTATTCAACAACTTAGAAATGAGTCTCGGCTATGACTTTGAATATGTTTGGATAATCAACTTTAGGTTTCTTTCCTTCAAGGTATCATGTGAATAGCAACAAAGTGTAAATATTTCTCGCATTAAATGTTCTCTATTTCTCCATTTTTCACATTTTCCTCTATACTTGAGACAATAGCTGTTATGGTAGTTAGAATGTTATTATAGATGTGTATGGTTATCGTTGTCATCGGTGTATTGGTGTATTCCTGACCTAGTTATAAGCCTTCATCCAGAGCTACCAGCAATTCATTCAAATAAGTCCTGAAGGAGTAAGGAAACTCTTAGCAGGACTAAAACCACACAAAGCATCTGGTCTGGACAACCTAACAGCAAGGCTACTCAAAGAATGCTCTACCGAACTTGCACCCGTCTTGACACTCCTATTTCAGTCTACACTCCATCAAAGTAGAATTCCTGTTGACTGGAAGTCCGCAATAGTGAGCCCTATCTTTAAGAAAGGAAACAAACATGAAGCTTGTAACTACAGACCAATCTCACTGACATCTCATATCTGCAAAGTTATGGAGCATGTCATATTCTCTGAAGTCATTAACCATCTTGAGCGCCATGGCATCCTCTCAGAGAAGCAACATGGGTTTCGCAAACAACATTCATGCGAGTCTCAGCTACTTCTAACCATTCATGACCTAGCCAAAGGTTTAAATGATAGACAACAGATCGATGCCATACTGCTAGACTTTTCAAAGGCCTTCGATAAAGTGCCTCATGAACGACTCCTACTTAAACTCTGTCACTACGGCATCCGTGGCAATCTCCTTCGATGGATACGAGACTTCCTTTCTGGTCGGCTACAGCAAGTTGTCGTTGATGGCAAGATGTCAGAACGTACCAGAGTTACTTCTGGAGTACCGCAAGGGACCGTCCTTGGACCCCTTCTCTTCCTCACCTACATCAACAACCTCCCAGAGTGTGTCTCTTCAGAAGTCCGTATGTTTGCCGATGACTGTCTACTTTATAGATGTATATCTAGCCAAGCTGATGCCGATGCTCTCCAACAAGACCTAGTGCACCTTCAGGACTGGGAATCAACATGGCAAATGGAATTCAACCCATCTAAGTGTGAAGTTCTGAGAGTGACAAACAAGTTGAAGAACATCATCCAATCATCCTACACTCTAGATGGGACTGAGCTGCAGATAGTCAACAATGCAAAGTACCTGGGAGTCACGATCAACTCAAAGATGGAATGGAAGCCTCATATTGATAACATCTGCAAGAAAGCCAACAGAACAAGAGGCTTCCTACAAAGAAACCTACATGGCTGCCCTCAAAAGATAAAAGAACAAGCCTACACTACATATGTTCGTCCAACTCTCGAGTATGCTGCTACGGCATGGGACCCACATACCAAAGATCACATCAGAAAGATAGAAATGGTGCAACGACGCGCAGCTCGATTCGTACTGAGGGACTACCACCAACTTCATAGTGTCACTCGTATGCTTCAGACCCTAAAATGGGAGACACTCCATGAAAGACGAGCCCAACTCAAGGTTATTATGATGTACAGAATCTTAAATAACCTGATTGCCATACCATCTGGACCACCATACATCTTTCCTGTGATATACCGCTCTAGACGACAACAAGCCCAGTTTCAACAACAATACTGCAGGATCAACAGCTATCAATCTTCCTTCTTCCCAAGCGCCATCTGCCTGTGGAACCAGCTACCAGTCTCAACAAGATCAGCTCCTACAATCGACCACTTTAGGAGCGAGCTGGTAGGACTGAAGCTACGCCAAAACTAAGAAACAAAGATGGTTTTTTACTTGCACTTTCGCACTTTTTATGACTGCCTATTCAAGTATATTTTCCTGGCTCTCTCCTGGAGTTCTGCACGCTGCACTTCCGCACCGCACAACAGTACGATAATACTCCACTCAGAGGACTGTACTGCACTTGGAAGAAGAAGAAGAAAAAAAAAAAAAAAAAAAAAAAGTATCACTGACCATCCACAACCAAGAGAGGTATTCAACAACTTAGCAATGAGTCTCGGCTATGACTTTGAATATGGCATGATAATCAACGCTACAACACTTTATCAAGTGATTTGATTTTTGTTTATTCATATTCATATTCATATCAAGTGATATAATTTAATGTAAGCAATCATATTTTATACTCTTCGGACGGCTCCAAAACGCACTCTCGTATGAGCGATCGAGTACCCGTATGCACCCGTATGCATCGGCCAATAGGCCTTGCCCGTTATTGACCAATTAGGAACGTACTCGCTCATGCGAGAGTGCGTTTTGGAACCGTCCGAAGAGTATAAAATACGATTGCTTACATTAAATTATATCACTTGATAAAGTGTTGCAGCGGCACACGAAACGTCGTGATCTTTTAGATTCCTTGTTGACCATACATTGCGAGACAAACGAATATCACTAGCGATATTATTTCCGATACTATATCCGCAATGAGTAATATATTTACTAAAGTGTAAAATGTTACTCGCATTACATTTTCTATATTTCTCCATTTTCCATTTCCTACTCATTCAAACAGAAGAAGAAGGTCAGCGGACAAAATGAGGTGGCGTTCACTGGCACGATGCAGCGAGATCACTCGCCGACAGAATATGCTGAACTTGATACCACGCTCTAAAATCTTGAAGTTGTGCACATATATAGTGGTGCATATCTATGACCAGCCGGATCTATTTTCAAGATCAATCCAAAGAATAGATATTTTAAAAAATGGAGCATAAAGAAGAGGATAATTACCACATACTCGAGACTTAGCATGAAACTAGGCAAATATGGTTTCATGAATATGGATTATTATTTGCATACTTGGCCCTCTCATCACTTGCCATGTTATTCTCCAAACATGTTATCTTCAACGCCAATATTAGGCCATACTATTGTGCACCATGCCACTCATTGTACATACTTAGCATTGAGATTGCACTCTTCCTGGCATCTTAAAAGTTGATTGCATTGACTGGTTATGGTATTTACCTTATTGATTAATCATGAAATAATGATAAAAACGTGAACAATTGCATTTTGTGGCTCAAGTAGAGCCTTTGGAGTGAATATTGGAAATCCTTGTAATTAAAGCATGTATATTTAGACGGTTATTTGTATTAAAGTGTCGTACATTTATATACATTATAAAGCACTAATAGTAATATCCTCATATAAGTGATTAAATATATATAAGCTTACAAATATTATGTGTATACATCTGTCGAGAATTGTGATTATTTTCACTAGACCAATCTTCGTTCTAAATAAATAGCAAGAGAGGAACACAAATTGAACAAACACTTTTTAGAGCTTCATTAACAGGTCGAATAAGATTTAACAGAGCTTTGTAATTTCATTGAATAATCAAATGAGGGGAAATTAGATTGTAACCATTGTCACCAACTCACAGACCACTTAAACATTGATGTAGTGGTTGGACGTATTTGGCGGTCCAACTCCTGTGCTGTCTTACCAGAAATTGTGAACATCCTTGTTCTACAAGACAACATGCATGATGTAACAAGACTTTGTTTCATTCAATTTGTTTCCTATCGCACTATAAAGTCATAAGCTATGCCCATTTCCGTGTAAACAGAGAGGCCATAAATCAAACTTAGCTAAGGGGTTCACAAACTTAATTGTATACATAAGACATAATATACAGTTGAATATAACGTTGACTACCGATTGTTGTATAGGCCTTCATCTTATATAACATGGGACATGAACAAAGCAAATAATATAAATGCGATGAAAACGGGATCAAATTCACCCCTAAACAAGTATGGTTTCTATCGCTAGACGAATACCGCTCCTGGAGGGCTGAGGAGCGGTAGTGATATCAGTTGGTTGCCATGCCAACTGAGATATGAGCAGAGCAGAGAGGGCAGGAACCAGGGCAGTTAATCTCTCTGGGCCTTGAGGGAAGTAAACACAGCATGGGATTGTTAATAGTAGTAATAAACTGATAAGAATATGGTCGATACGGAAACAAAAATGATAACATTGATCACCACGGTGGTGGAAGACAAAATTGATGGGACAATCACGTTATAAAGAATTGCGTGGTATTTAAATAAATCATAATCAATTTAATTCTGCATACGGTATTATAATTGCTGACATTGAAAGATAATTTTGTCCTTATGGTGTTATCACTTCCGCACTTTAGTTTTGTATATATCTATACATTTTGTATCTTTTAATTTAATTGTTGATAATTCTACTTATTTGTGCATAATGTGTGTATTCTTACGTACCATTCGATATAAGGTGTTATGATTTAAATGTAAGGTGCACGATTATAGGCCTTAAATTGTTGTTTCTGCAGCAAAACAAAACGAACAATTTAAAGGATTACAATGTTTCACTCGAACATCGACCATTTTTTGTGCAACAATTTAAAAGGATTAAACAAATGAAACTCTTTAATGTTTTTAATCACCGTATACAGGATTTCCCGCATAATTGTTTACAGTAGCGTTCTGGTATGTGTTAAATAGCGTTGGTAGAGTTCTGATATCACATAGGACACGTGTATTTGAACATAGTTCCTGTTTATTATTCATACGTAATTAAAACTCAACGGAGAAGTTTCTTTTGATTTTAAAGATATAATGTATGTATTTCATGAGTAATTGTTTAACTGTATTAATGTGTTTATGTTCAGCACTTATTGGGTTTAATTATTCACAAAAAGAAGTTCGTCAATAAAAAGCATATAAAAGCAAACTTGATGACTAGTTACAAGTGTCTTTTTCCGTGTGGGAATATATTATTTGATAAAGGTATTTTACTAAAGTATAACTATAACTTAAACTCAGGGAAGATTATCCTTAATGTCTTAAATTCGTAACACACACCAACACACACTCACACTCCTCCCAACGACACACACACGCACACATGCGTGTAGATCTTATTTTCGAGCGAATTACTCTTTCTGAAAAATAACAGCAGTCAAATTGGTCAATATTCAGCCGTTATCATAATGATATCCCTTTGCGTCACACGAATAAATGTTATTAACAAGATTAGGTTTACTATACATTAAACTTGATTGAATTGACTCCCTAAGGTATTAAGTTTTGGGATAATAATCATGTTTATGAGACGAATAGTTTCAGTGACCTTTCAACAGACAAACCCACCTACCACCTGCTCATTTAACAGAGATAATGTTGATTATATCATTTAAGTGTGTTAGCTAACTACCTATGTACAGCTGTTCAAATAGTGGCGTATCTATACGGGGGTGTGCGCAGATGGGATCTGTGCCCCAATAATTTGAAGAAAAATACAATAAAAAGTATAAAGGGAAAGTTTTTTGGGGAAATATATAACGTGTACGCCCCCCCCCCTCCCCCTGAATCAGCCTGACCGCGGGATTATATTATACCAGATTATGGGTATACACCCCCCCCCCCCTCCATATAAAACATGCATGATGAATTAATGAAATATTGATAAAGTAAATAAATATATTACATATCACCAAACCAAAATCTTTAGCACCAATACTCAATGTTTATTTTCAGTAAGTCTATGCATGGACAATTAAAGGGATAGTTGAGTTCTGGTAACGAGAGAACAGTTTTGGTCAAATTGAATTTTAGTAACCAAAACCTGCACAATTACAAACCAATATTTATATTTCCACCATGATCGAATGGAACGCAAAATTACAAATGACTAAGTAAAAAGCCTGTTATCATTCAAAAAGAGCCATTAAAACTCAAGAGGGCGCTTTCTAAACACTCATCGCTTTCAACCATATTAAAGGTACTGTTGAGTATTGGTATTTCCCGATTTCTGCCCCCCGATCTTTTTTTGTTAGATAATGAAAAACTGACTGTCAAATTCGAAAGAACATACAATGTTAATGACAGAATAAACTTTATTTGATCAAAATCGGTTCAGAAACGGCTGAAATATCCATAAATATATTTTTATTCAAAATGTTCTTCACCGGCAATCACCGGGCGATATTTAGACTTTTTTAGACTTTTTAGAAAAATTTCAGAAAATGCTCGAAGACTACTTTGAAAAAAATCAGAATAGGTTTTTAAAAAGTCGTTGATGATATCTCTATTGAATCATTATTTTAACAAACATTGAGTTGTAACGGCTCTTTTTAAATGATAACAGGGGTTTGACTTAGTCGTTTTTAATTGTGTATACTTTTCGAGCATGGTGAAGTTATAACTATTAATTTGTACCGTAATGGTGCAGGTTTTGGTTACTAAAGTTAAGTTTGACCAATACTGAACTATCCCTTTAAAACAATTATTGTGCATGTGATGTTTTGTTGAAATAGTGATTAGATAGAGAGACAATCAACAACTAATTAAAAACCTCTTTCGTAAATTTTGGAAAATAGGTAACATTTCAAAAAAAAATTAACGGCTGGTTTAAAATTATTGAATAATTGTGGGGCCCCACAATTATTACAAATGGTTATGTTTATGGATATTTCAGCCATTTCTGAAACGATTTTTATCAAATAGAGTTTATTCTGTCATTAAAATTGTACGCTCTTTCGAATTTGACACTCAGTTTTGTATTATCTCACAACAAATTTGTTTTGTGTAGCGCCCTCTATACCAATATTTAATTATCTATTTAAAGCATATAGGCGCTGTACAACCTCTCTCATCTTCAACAAAAATAAATAAGTTTTTACATTTCTCTGAAATATATCTACTATAATCTCTCCGAGGTCGTGAAATCACCATAGACATGTAAACATAACCGTTGAGGTTAAAGGCCCAGTCCCATACTGACGATTTGCACGGCGAATCGCAACGATTTGACATTCGTCGAGAAAATCGCTTAGGTCGTGTTGCGTCGTGTTACATCGTATCGGTTCTTCCCCCAAAACCGTCGCGCATCGTGAAGAAAATCGTGAAAATCCCCGTCTTCAACTGTTCAAAACAATCGCCACGCCACGACGATTTTCACCAAAAACCATTGTATTTACCGTTGCATATTCGTGTCAAGTCGTTCCACATCGTTGCAATTCGTTGCGAGTCGTATCGCTTCGTTTCGCTATCGTGAAGATCGCCGCTGTCCGTTTTTTAACTGACCATGGGCGTAGAGACTTACGTAATACCTATTCATCACGAGGGGGGGGGGGGGGGGGGGGGGGGGGTGAATGAATAGATCATTCCCCTGTTGAAAGGTATCAATGACAGATCTACGCCCGTGGAACTGACTCGAACAAGTCCGATTGTTCATATGGTGCACTGCCCTATTGTTCCATAAAAAGAATGAAAGGAAATCGTCGCGACATGGCGATAGTTTTGAACAGTCCCAAAACATTCGTTGTGCTAACACGATTCATGGCGTTCTGCGCGATGCGCAACGGTTCGCAGAACGAATTACAACGACTCGCAACGAACTACAACGACTCGCGACGACTCAAGCGATTTTCTCCACGAATGATAATTCGTTGCGAGTCGCCGCAAAAATCGCCACTATGGGACCACAACTTTTTTTCTGCCACGATTTTTCTACCGCAATGGTTAAAGACAAAAGAAGGACGAGCTGACTCGTCGAACAACGACGAAGAACGAATATTCGTCTTGAGTCGCCGTACAATTCTTCCCAATTCGTTGTTAAATCGTGGCTAAATCGAGTCGATTCGTTCTAGTAAATCGTTGCGAGTCGTTGCTAGTCGTCGTGAAAATCGTCAGTATGGGACTGGGCCTTAACAGATAACATATGAATGTATGCCATATTTAGCATCTTTTGAAAAAGTCAATGGCGGACTTTCGACAGGCGTTCTGGAGAAAAGGTCAATATTTTGAAATGTAAATATTAACATACTAACGAAGCGCAATTTGAAAAGCGCAATTTTTGAGGGCTAACTGTGATTTAAAGGGCTCGAGTACTCGAATGTGTATTTGTCATACTATATGCGACAAATGTAAAACATTTGAATTCCTTTAGAGAAGTACATTTAAGCAGAGATTTAATCAGAACTTGACAACTTATGTTATCCATCACCCCACAAGAAGTTGTTTATAAATCAGCAGAATACTAATGGGCCATCCTATGAATGGCGTTTCTAGTTCAGATCTTATGGGAGTACATCACTGATAACATGTTGACGTACAGTTATAAAGAGTTTTTGAATTTTAATCAGGAAATCTCACTTCAAACCGGATTTCCTGTAAATGTCGGTGGACTGGCTGCTACTGGCAATCTCTTTCACATATCATAAAATACAAACTTTGCCTCGTTATACTTAAAGGGGTAGTTTAGTTTTGGTAGAGAGGGCGCTGCAGATCACAATTTTTTTGTGAGGTAATGAAAAACTGAGTGTCGAATTTGAGAGAACATGCAATTTTAATGGCAGAATAAACTTTATTTGGTCAAAATCGACCCAGAAACGGCTGAAATATCAATAAATATATCTGATCTTATAATTATTTGGGGCCCAAATAATTAGATGATTTATAGAAAAAAAAAAAAAATGCTTGCACTTTTTCAAAGATTTTCAAAAGCGTTTTTTAAATAGTTGTTGATGATCTCGCTATTTAATCATATCAATAAAACATCACATGCATAATTTTGTATGAAAAATGGTTGAAACCAATGCCTTTTTAAAAAGCGCCCTCTTGTGTTTCAATGGCTCTTTTTGAATGATAACAGGCTTTTTACTTGGTCGTTTGTAATTTTGTATACCTTTCGAGCATGGTGGAGTTATAACTATTAGTTTATAATGTTACTGTGCAGGTTTTGGCTACTTAAGTTCAGCCTTACCAAAACTAAACTACCCCTTTAATGTGGGTTAAAATGACTGTCCCTCTTTTACAAAACGTCTGAACAGTTTCCAGTTGACGGATGGGGATGAATGTAACACACACAAAAATCAGATCGAACAGCCCTGTGATTTGGATTCTACGGATAAAAAAACGAATGCGTCCCTCCATCAAACTATATATCGGTCAATAAAAGGGTTTAACTGATTTAGCATAATATTACAACTATATTGAACTTATTCTTGTAAAGGTATTGCGAAGCCGACATTTGTAAAGGTATGTCACGGAAATAATCTCAAAAATGAAGAATATGTAATTACATGTAGTCAGTTTAAGCGAGGTTTGGTTATTTTGTTTAATATTTGGTCATGCTATTATTATGTGTGTGCGGGTCACGTAGCTAGCGCGGTTCACGTAGGGGTCACGCATAACGTTGTGGTACTTCGCGGAATCCGTGTACGAACTTCCTCACTGGGTGAATACACGTAAATGCACAATTAACTGTTGGTTGTCGTTTTATTAGTTTTAGGTCTATAACTTCACGAAGATGATATTTTAAGCCCTAATTTTTTCAGGCATGCTATTAAATGATATTTTCTTTCACATAAGATAATAACCTCGCAACTTTTGAAATTTGGCTTGCAAAAGAGGGATGTCCCTTTAAAAGGAAATACATTACATAAAGTACGTTTGGATCGACTGCTTTAAAAACGATGAAACTATTGTCAATTGTCAATTAATCTCACTCGAGTCGAAACACTCAACGAAACTGTCAGAATTCGTAAATAAATTAGTTATGGTGTACACGATTGACTTGATAAAGTATTATCTCTAGTATACATTTAAGGAAAATGCCATTGCATATACCATACAGTTTATGTTAACCTAATTTAATTGTGTAAGTAATAATGAACAAAAAAAGGATTATTCGCCAAATCAACACTCGTATATAAAGACATTCGATTTTAGAATGGGAGCACATGTATGATTCTAAGACATGCAGAGAGTCCGATGATTGTCTAAATCAAGTATTTTATACGGATGACACTATTTTCGTGGGTGGTGGTAAGTGGTGGTACAACCAGTCCTCATGATTAGCCTTCTTTCCATCCACATGAATTAAAAATACATTTAAAATAACATGTTTTCAGTCTTACGAAAGATGGCGACATTTGGCGGTTTGTCATTTCCAAAATATCCAGATTAAATCTTTATTGTGCAATCTGCCTACGTGCAAAATGAACCAAGTTATCATATATTAAATATGTATTTGCAAACAAAGTTTTAACGATGCGATAAGGCTTATTGATTAAAGACATTGATAACCTTTATACAGTGTTATTCGTGCTATAGCAATCGTGTTTATTGGCAGACCTATCATATAAAACTCTTGACAATGCACACTCGTGAAGTGGGCCTTCTAAATGCTGTACACAGGTCATTTCGATTATTCGAGTCTGTTATCTACTCACGCCCTATGATTATAGTTATTCAAATATTGATTTGCAAAACAAATAACTGCCTGCGTGTGCATTATTGTAATAATTGCATTGATAGTCGTTACAGATGAAGATTGGATCTAATAACAGTGGATAAAGTTCATGTTTATATGCAGCGGTGTTTATTACCAGACTTTACTTCCACGAGGAGCATTGTCCAAATCCCTCAAAATAAAATTTTTATTCTAGCGGTTCCCACATACCATGTTGTATTCGTATTAACAATAAAATCATTGGACCGGTTTCGTTTTTTTCAAATTTCCCTTTCGTTACAAAGATATGTACGATCGAAGTATTCAGATAAAAAAACTCCATCGGAGTTTTGAAACCGTGTACAAAGTGAGTGCAGTGAGTTAGTGAATATCACTTTGCCTTTTCGCTCAATACTTGGCCATGCAATGTCCATTTGACTTGAATTTTTCCCTGTGGACATATGAGATAACAACAATATACATTGCATCAACCCTTCATCACATTTTGCACATGTCAACAAAGTTACTAGATCCCTTTAACCCTCTCTAAGTAAAAAAGAAAAAGAAGGTATACCAATATATATAATACCAATGAAGAGCTTAGTTCCAGAAGGCAGGGACATCCGTGTTCATATTCTGTGATAGGCATGTATACAAAGTTGGACAGAGAAACCTACTTTTCTCCAGATTTGTAAAAAGTGGATTAAGCGCCTTTTGAAATTAAGCTCTTCAATTTTGTTGAGTAGCTGCACTGAGCGGCTTTAGCAAGTAAAGCTTTGATCGATCGAGTTGGAAGTTTTTGCTTGCACAGTAAGTGAAAGTTAACAATTCGGTGAGGTTCTTTCTCACGGGGTCCATGCTATATAGGTGGTACCTGCCCCAGGGTTTACAGGTGTGTTTAGTCAATCAGAAAGAGCATCATCTTTATCATTCGTACATACTTTATTGGGGAGATGTTCCCTTCTGTCGCGTATTTAAAGCAAAGACAGTTCTTGCTTCGGTCGATCGAGTTGGGAGTTTTCGCCTGCACAGTCAATGAGGTTAACAAGTCAGCGAGGTTGGTTCTCACGGGATCCGTGCTAGCCGCCAGGGGTGACCATTTTGACGGGTGTTTAGTCGATCAGAAAGTGCCATCACTGTCTCTATCATTCCTATACAGTCGACATGGAATACGAACCACCCTCCGACAAAAATGCAATAATTTTTACATAATTATTTGGGCCTTTTGTTTTTGGAATTGATCCTTCGGAAATCGTTCGTTGCTTAACTGGACATTGGAAATTACTTTTGACCGTTGCATTTGGAACTGACAGAGAACGCATGCGGAACACGTAATCAATTTTCTCTCTTTGAACTCCATTAAATCTGGCCGCTTCTTTTCTGTTGCAGAAACTTCGATCCGGCTTATATGATTGTGCCCTTTTTTTTTTTGCAAAGGAAAGGGAACTACATATCTGGGTGCTTGTTTCGCAGATAATTCTACCCATCTTTCATGACTGTGACCGCTCTTTGAGCAGCGGGCAGTGCAAACTTCACTCACCGTTTTTAAATCCATTTCGATCTCGAGATTGACCAGGACTATTATATACGATCACGATGTCGAACACTGCGAATCAATTCTTTCATCTCCATCGGAGAAAGGTTATAATCATCTTGCTGGTCGCCATGGCAGCGCAAGCCGTGATTGGCCAGGAAGAAGGTGAGAAATTGTAAAATTTGATTTTTTAAACACATTTCTGGAGAGCACGGAATCAATTAGATATTCATCAGCTTCAAACAGTCCTTTCGACGTCACGCCGTTACGGAATTTTATCAACACAGTTATTAAATAAAACAACAGCATAACCATTTATTCTTAGAAGTTATTTAGTTTTATTTATATACAGCCCAGTGGTACTGGTCAGGGTAAAACATATAATTCATACAGTTTTGTGGCGGGGAGGAGAACACGAGAAGCAAAACTTGTCTGCAGTGTCACGCCGTTATCGGGTGGAATTGCCCATAAAATGTACGGCCAAAAATTTCAGATTCATCTGTGTTGTAGACAATAATTAAATATGTTAAAAGTCCATTTAATTGTACTCGAAACATCATTAACTGAAATGCTCGCAAAATGGCCCCAATGCATTCAATTTACGAGTGCATGACTGTGTTGATCAGTTTTCTAAAGGTTAACATTCTATTGAATATTGCCACCCTTTCCATTCATCAAAATTGTTGAATTGGATACCATTTTAATGGAAATTATCTCTTCATTACAATGGCATATTAATCGTAAGGATTATGCAAATGGAGTGTGTGCAGCGAACCGGAATATGGAGATGGGTCGAGTGTGAAATCAGACAAAAGGATATGGAATTGACAAAAAATCAGAGCGTTGCATTTTTTTCGAGCTTTTGGGAGGATTTTTTAGCATTTCAAATAAAATATTCATGATCAAATATGATATCAACGGAAAGCCCAACAACTCCTCTGTATGAAAATGTAAAATTTATAATGATTTTTGTAAAGGGCGGCTGCAGGGAGATGAATGTGAGGGAGCCTCAAAAGTGGCCCATTTTGAAACGCTCTGATTTCAAGGCACTATTCATGCGTTTTCAATTGAATTCCTCTCATTCATGGCCAACTCATTCAAGTCGCATTACATCCTCTACACAATGGTATACAGATACCGACACCAAATCAGAGCGTTTTGAAATGGGTCACTTTTGAGGCTCCCCCACATTCATCTCCCTGCAGCCGCCCTTTACAAAAATCATTATAAATGTCACATTTTCACACAGAAGAGTTGTTGGGCTTTCCGTTGATATCAATTTAAATCATGAATATTTTATTTGAAATGCTAAAAAATCCTCCCAAAAGCTAGAAAAAAATGCAACGCTCTGATTTTTTGTCAACTCCATATCTTTTTGTCTGATTTCACACTCGACCTATCTCCATATTCCGGTTCGCTGCACACACCCCATTTGCATAATCCTTACGATTATTATGCCATCGTAAGGAAGAGATAATTTCCATTAAAATGGTATCAAATTCAACAATTTTGATGAATGGAAAGGGTGGCAGCATTCAATAGAATGTTAACCTTTAGAAAACTGGTCAACACAGTCTTGCACTCGTAAATTGAATGCATTGGGGCCATTTTGCGAGATTTCACTTCCTGCCTACCCCTATTCTCTGGGCTACTGCAATCGCCCCAATTGCATAATCACTACACATAATGCATCGTTTGAAAGGTATATAATGAGGCTTTATTGTGACACCGATTTCGAGTATTCTTATTGAAAAATACGAGAGATATGATCGATGAAACTTGAGTTTCCGAACTTTTTTTTGAGGGGTTTAGTATACATACTTTACGTACATACATAATTTTATGTCGTACTCAGGATTTTTTAAGGGGGGTGTTTTAGCTTCATTTAGTAACGTAGTTTGTATATACCTAATACAGTAAAAAGGTGGGGGGGGGGGGGGGGGGGGGTGTTGAACACCCCAAACACCCCCCTCGGTACGCCCATGCGTACACAGTGGCGTAGCGTTGTCAGACTGATTGGGGAGTGGGGGGGGGGGGGGCACGTTAATTATTTTTGGCACACCTTATGTATTTGTTATATTGTTTATTCTAAAAATGTTTACAGATTCTGTACTAAATATGTTTATTATTGTTTTGTCAAATCATTGAGGGGGGGGGGGGGGGAAGGGGTGGTGGCGGCATATCTATTACTTATGATTATTCACAGATCTTTCCCTTGTGTCTAGTAACGTTTTTGGGTAGAATATTAAGGGCATAGCTACGCTCCTGTACGCCAATGTGAGGTTGATGCCCATACAATACACGACAATGTCATTACTTAGCAACAAACTTGACCACGGTGACCCCAAATTGCATTTCAATGATCAGCCAAATGCTGAGTGTGCCCACTGTAGGGGGGGAGGGGGGGGGGGGGGGGGGGGTACGTGCCCCCAGTGCCCATCGTATAGCTACACTACTGTACGCACATAACACACATGTTACTAGCCTAAAGTGGACGTGAGGTTGTTGCTCATATGATACACCACAAGGTCATTACTTAGCAACGCACTTGACCACTGCGATCCCAAATTGCACTATAATGATCAGTCATTGTCAGTCCTGTCGCTAGGTCCGCTGCCACATGAAGCCTATGCTGACGTGTCCATGCCGCGAATACGCCCCTAGTAAACATGGCAAAGCCACGGTCACGATGACCACGATGATTTTGTTGTTTCGAAAAATTACATTTTCTGTCGTGGTTATAAATACAAAAATGAGCCTTTACATGGGAATGGTCAAAATGAAATTGTATATGATTTCACGACAGGAACAGACAGAAGTGTCTGAAAAAAAATCGTGGTTATATCGCAGGTCTATCGCCCGTCTTTCGCCCGTCTTTCGCCCGTCATCGCTGGTTCGAGTACCAGTGACTACACGCTGGACTGCGAATACAATGCAACGGGTGTCAAGGATCGAAATAATGACCAAATGGAACTTTCGTTTAGATAGACATCATTATTTTGTTAATGCATAATACGATTTCTTCGAACGTAACGGAGTTAACATGAAATATAAAAATAATATGACTATGAGTATTATGATAATATTGGGGACATTGTGTGTTGTACTTCCAATATAAAATTATGTTATGAATACAGAATGTCAGGAATTTTTACATAATTTTGACATAATTACGGGTTAAACAAAAATGAATCCTTTCGAAATTTCATAATGAGACAAACGTTTTTCAAAACATACAAACAAAGATGTAAGACATATATAAAACAAATATATAATTATATAGGAAAGATATAATAAGTTATTTCAGCCAACCAAAGTTCATGCAAGTAGAGCAGGTCAATGTTCTTCTGTAATGCGTGCGTCGACACGTATCACGAGAGTTCGGTTGTTATCCTATGGATTGTTATCCGTCATTGGATGAACTTCTACTGTATCTAATTGGGAATCTACTTATTGTATCTCTACTAGTTATGTCATGCCTGGTTGTTTTCCTTTCACTAACCATGCACTGTGGACAATGCTTGGAGAAATCTTGATTAGAAAAGAACTCGATTAATTGGATAATTCTGATGCCAATTTATTATATTAAACCTCACATAATTGTAAAAAGGTCGCCAAGGATTGACAGAAAATCAAGCATCACAACCTTAATAACCGGTGATTTATAAATTTTGTTTTAAATGTGTAACTGTAAACATTTGATTCCAACCATTTTCTAAACTATACATGCATTACCGTATATTTAGCTGGTTTAACATTACCTTCTCCGTGTTTTGTTTAATTTGAGTGTTGTTGCTTACTCCCATCCCAACCCCCATTTGTTGAATTAACTATTGCACAATTATATAGTTATCTCCATTGTACTTTTGTATGATGGAACTTAAATAAATTATGTATTTTATGATGGAATTGGAATGTATGATGCATTTTTTATGATCAAAGTAAGATAAATCAATCAACCTGATCGAACTGATTCAGATCGCGACAACCCTGGTGTGGACACGCGGACAGTCAAAATATGGTCGGGCCCGGATTAATTATGTCAACTTGGCATTGCCCAACTGTTTATAGCAATCAACCTGCCTATAGTGGCCACCAACATGATCTACTGCAAAACATAGATATTAGGGAACCTGCCTATAGAGGTAATCTGTCTTCAGTGCCCAATTTCTTGATTCCCTTAAAGGGATAGTTGAGTTCTGGTAAGGAGAGTGCAGTTTTGGTGAAACTGAATTTTAGTAACCAAAACCTGCATCATTACATTACAAACTAATAGTTACAACTAGAAAGGAACACAAAATTACAAATGACGTAGTAAAGATCATGTTATCATTCAAAAAGAGCCGTTAAAACGTAAGAGGGCGCTCTCTAAACAATCATCGGTTTCAACCATTTTGTTGAAATAGTGATTAGATAGATAAATAACCAACAACTATTTAAATACCTACTTTGTAACTTTTTGAAAAGAGAAAGCATTTAAAATTTTTTTTTAACGGCTGGTTCAAAATTCTCTAATAAACCTGGGGCCCCAGGTTTATTACAAATAGTTATATTTATGGATATTTCAGCCGTCTCTGAACCGAATTTGATCAAACAAAGATGATTTTATTATTTAAATATTATGCTCTTTCAAATTTTACACTCAGTTTTTCATTACCTCACAAAAAAAATAAGTAGTCTAGCGCCCTCTCTACCAAAACTCAACTATCCCTTTAACATGGTCACTATACACAGTAGACTCTAGAACCCGAAGTACGACAACCTTGGTGTAGACACGCGGCCAGTCAAAAAATGGTCGGGTCCGGATTAAATATGCCAACTTGGCATTGGCCAGCTGTTTCCATCAATACACCATTGCAGTTCAAAGAAAGTAGTAACTTTCACGATTGACCTCACATAATCACCTATATTTGAGACAGAGATTTCTTATTTACCATGTGGATTTAAAGGGATATCTCTGGTAACAATGCAAAAATCCAGGGCCCATATTCAAACAAGTTTATCTTAGCTATGTTCTATTTTGGATGATGTGGCTAAGAATTAAACGCAGGATATTTTAGTAGCTAACTATATGGTTAACTTAGTGAGTGTTTACCGAAGGCACTAGTTAGGGACTAGTTATAACATAACATTTATTTGGTTTACGTCAGGGAAAAAAATTGAAGAAATATCGACTGATAAAAGAAATTAGGATTCAAACATAATCAATATCAAATCAAAAGAAATTAGGAGAATATTATACTCATTTATTACCGATGTTTGCCTTTATATTCTTGTAATATTATAACAAATAATATACCGAGTGTCTCAGAAAAGTGTCACTTAGCAAAGCATGGAAATAAGATTATGCAAACATATCTATTTAAAAGGATAGTAAAGTATATAGATCAAACATAATTTCAGTTACTAAAACGTGTAAAATATTATTACAAACCATCAGTTGTAATTCGATGACGCTTGAATGGTAGTTAAACATATAATATATATATATAATTTTATATACAAAACAATACCGACTGATAATGGAAATTAGGACAATCATTTATTCTCACGTTGCCTTTATTGTCTTGCAATAATATTAGGATTAGTAATATGTGTCTCAGAAAAAAAGGTAACACTTAGGATTATGTTTAGATAAGCATTGAAATAAAATGAAAGGGGAGGGGTTTTGCTATATCTAATCCACTTTGTTTAACATGTTTTGCTTTAGCGGATCTCGAGTAATTGATGTATGCGACTTGAAAAAAATGCATTGGTGTCGATTTCCAGCAAGATGGTTACAGACCAGTGTTGCAAAAATCGATCTTCTCAGTCGTAAACATATTATGAAATGGTAATGATTGAATAATGACAAGAGAACAGCTTAATGTTGCTTTGGTGATGTTGGCAGTTTTTTCCTGTATAGATTGTACGATCTCTCTGAATAATATTCTTTTACATTCATGCATAAATAGATACCTACGTGATTAGGGAGACATTTCAAAAATCAAAACCCGTTGAATTTTGTTATTATCAGCCAAACAACAAATACAAGTATACAAGAGAAATATGAAAGCTCCAAGTGATTGTTTTCTTTAAATAACAAATTCTGGGCCATTTAGTGCCATCATCAAAGATGAAAGGCTCCCTGAAATGCACATCGCAATTCAGTTACTCTTAATAAGTAAAAAGCACGTTAATACATTTTAAAATTAGTTTAGCAGGTTATGTGCATCCAGGTTTGTAACATTAGGACATACAATAGGGTGGAATAGAGATTAAACTTGACAAAGTTAAAGGATCACTTTACGATTAAAATAACATATTCCAATGAAGGTATGCAACAATAAGTCCATTAGGAGTTTGTGTGTATTGTACATTCACCGTACAATAACCAGCCGATTTGTGGCATATAATATAGAGTGGGTGTTTTTTTCTTTCTCCAAACTGACATCGTTAAACGGATCTCTGTTGTTAAAATGCAATCTAAGTGAGAGTAATTTAGGGGTCAACAGATGTTTTCTCGCGTTTACAAATTGAATCAATTTATCTGTCAACGAAGGTCGCAAATAAGTGACATCCCAATTTCCACCGCAGAAGGAGAAGGCTGTTTAACCAAGTTCATCGTTCAGATCCGTAAATCAGACGCGCGGTGCCATCTTGTAACTTCCTTGCACACGATGCGAAGTACATACTGGTCATAGAGCTGTATATATCATAAATCTAAGGAAGGTCGCAAATAATTGACATCCCAGTTAATGAATTTCAACCGCATGACAGAAAGAAAAGGCTGTTTTTAAATGTTATTTTATCAAGTTCATCGTTCTTAAAGGTAGTTCAGATTTATAAATCAGAGGCGCGGTGCCATCTTGCGAATTCCTTGCACGGTGCGAAATACGCAATGGCCATATCCATATAATTACATACTACTCTATATGACATTGCCTCGCTGATATTAGTGCATCCAAACTAGCCGACTGACATGTGACGAAACGTGGTGGAGCATTTCGACCAGTGCCCTCTACGTCTCCACGCACGACAGTCTTTAAACTTGACTGACCTTCATTTTTGACACATCGTCCATTTGACATGAAGCGTGGCGTATTCAGCGTAATACGGAACCGTCATAATGCACAGCCCAACTGCCCCGCCCCCGTTCAGATACCCCCCAAAATCAATACAACTTAAAAATATAGCTTTGGAACATGAACACAACACTGCTTTAAGAATCCTGAATGTGCTATCCCTATTGATACCCAATCAATGTTTAGGAAATAGTTTTCACGATTATCTAGAATTATGAAGAACACAAAACAAGTTTGTTTTCAAATTTATTTTCGAATAAAATAATAATATGAAATAATAATATTGATGATAACCATTGCGGTAATGATAGTGGCGATGCTAATGTTGGTGATACTAATGAACTTAATAAAGGTTATGATGTTGTTGTTGATGATGATGATGATGAGGATGATGACGAAGAAGAAGAGGGTACGTTATTTTGTCTTGAATGTTTAGTTAACGGTGACGATGTGGATAAGTTATGGCGATGGTAAAGACAATATTCTGTCCTTATGATTTGTCTTATTACAATAATGGAGATTTTCTACTATCTGAGTTACTGGGTAGTACCATGAACATAATTAAAGGAGCACGGTTACGCCAAAGGGGGGGGGGGGGGGGGGGTGGTACTCGAATTATATTTTGGCGGGGGTGTGCCTCAGCCAACTTCAAAACAGGAGTCTACACTCTAAAACATAACTAATTAAAATGATCAGAAACCTAGTATAGTCAGCCGGGCACCTGCACTATTCTAGTCAAAATGATCCGGAAAATCTAGTCAAATACATTGATGTTCTAATTTAATAATGTATTGTCTTTGTATACAGAAATTGTTAGAAACAATTATACTCAATAACGTGTTTAATCTTTGTTAAATGGCTCAATTGATGATTTATAATTGTAAAATCGGTTGTAATTATGATAACTTAAACTACATTTATTTGATATTCTCTTTCTCATCTGCAGCTGCTAAAAGTGATATGTTACCATGCGAGCTCCGCGGAGTGCCGTACCTACACGGCGACATGTGGAGTGTAGATAAATGCACAACGGCTAGCTGCGATAACTCTACGATCTCCTACGTCAGTTAAATCACGTTAAAATGGCTTGATCGATGATTTACAATGGTTAACACGGTTGTAATTATATCTGTAACTAAATTTATTTCAATTCCCCTTCTCATATGCAGCTGCTGAAAGTAATCTATTACCATGCGAGCTTCGCGGAGAGCCGCTATACTTACACGGCGATATGTGGAGAGTAGATGAATGCACAACGGCTAGCTGCGATAACTCTACTATCTCCTACGTCGGTTAAATCACTTTAAAATGGCTCAATCGATGTTTTACAATGGTTAAATGGTTAAAACGGGTTGTAATTATAACTGTAACTAAATTCATTTCAATTCCCCTTCTCATTCCCAGCTGCTGAAACTGATCTGTTACCATGCGAGCTCCGCGGAGTGCCGTACCTACACGGCGATGTGTGGAGTGTAGATGAATGCACAACGGCTGGCTGCGATAACTCTACGATCTCCTACGTCATCGAGAGTTGCCAACCCGCTTTCTGTTCGGAACCCATCAAGCTAGAGGGCGAATGTTGCTTTCTCTGTCCCTATAGTACGTATCCGAACGAATCATTCCCCTTTCTACATAACAAACTGTGTCTGCCATAGAGGAAAAAATAGTGTTTCACTGTGTTGACACACCAAGTGGAATATCTTTGGTATGGTAAATTGGTATGTTTCAACACACAGTGTTAAACCATGCTCGATTGGAAATATTGTTAAACGGTGTTGGCACTTGACACAACACTGTGAACAAACCGAGGTACTTGCTTT
>JBAMJV010010316.1:37500-52500 GCA_037951105.1 Echinarachnius parma | reverse complement strand
TTTACCGACCTTAAAGCTGATCTCGGATCTCAGAAGGTCGGCGAGAACAAAGATAATCGGCTAACCGTCGACCTCATAGGGTTAACCGCTCCCGACTCCGGATCGGTTTCTGGCTCCAACCTCTGGAAGGTATCGGCATACGGAAGCCGGCGTGCGGATGGCTCCGGACAGAGATCCGCCTTGGTAAATCAGATACTCAGTCCACCCGCAGCGGCGACGGATCTCTATACCTCGGACAATCTACCTCTGGATGGCGTCGAGTTCGACTTTGATCTTTCGGGGCTTCGGTGCGAAGACGCGCAGTACCTGTGTTTTGATCTGGATAAGAATCCGGATGCGAGCTTCCCCTTCGTCTTTGAAGCGCGCCCGGATAGATCCGTGTTGACCGACTGTGTTGATATGCGGGAGAGATGCACAGGTAGTTAACCCATTCCCTTCAATATTCTAAAATTCGTATAGACTTTGTACATAGCCCATCAGGTTCCAGCATATGCAAGGGGTAAACAGAAGGGAGAACGATGCATATTTGTTTATGATCTCTTTTGCGTCAACGTTTAGATTATTGTTTATATCAATGCTAACGCTCTCTGTCATGGCGACATTGCCATGTTTGTTATTAAAATAATAGTTCAATCATCCATTGCCATATAGCCTGAAAACATCGAGCACGAGATATCAGGATATGGTGTTATATCAAATCAAATTGTCCCTTGGTACCGACGGGTCTTATCAGCGCTCAAATGCTCCGTCTTTCTTAATGGCATGCCAAGTTTCATTTTGCTAAATACCCCCGTAGATATCTTCTCTTACATGTATTTGTATATCCCTGTCCCTGGGTACTAGCGGGCCTTTAATCTAGATGTTAGCTTCATATCTCTTTGAAACCCATTTTTGTGTCAAGCATTCTGACCTAAAGAATATATTGCCCTTTTCCATTGATCAACGACGTTACATGAATATTTCCTTAATTATTTCTCCCACTAAAGGTGCAACTGCAGTCGATATCGAGTGGGACTACGAGGTAGGAATTGCACCCTTCGACCAACCGGCTCCGGTCACCCTAAACGCAAGCATCCTATTCGACCCGGAGAGCTCCAACGTGAAGGGAGATCGCCTGTGGGAGCTAGGAGTCTTTGCTGCAAGAATTCCAGACGGAAGCGGACCCCGTAGAGACGAGGTCACGCAAGTCCTGAACCTTCCTAGACAGGGTACTCCCTTGACGGACGGAGGTCCTCTGCCTTTTAACAACGTCTCCCTGATGTTTCCGACCGCGCAACTCGGATGCGACGAGTTCCGATGGCTCTGCGTCGAGTTCAAGAAGGGCGAGTTCCCGAACCCGGACTTCAAGTACAGCACCCAGTCGGGACAGGACAGTCTCGTGTCGTGCAAGGAACACGAGTGTGGAGGTATCAGTATAGTATACCGTTGCCAAGGCAACACCCCTATCGCTCTCTGACTCTGCTTCGTTACCTCTCATCTCCGTGTGCTATTTCCTATCATGTCTATAGCTTACCTCCCATATATCCTTTCTTCTTTTTAGTATAGCTCACCAGTGTTCCCTTTACCCTTGAGGGCAAATGCCTTCAGCATCTTCGTCAAGACCCTCATGTTATCGGAGGATCCATGGCTCAATACTCTAACCAATAACACTAGGCGTCTTTATCCCTGAATAACCTTCCATGTTGCAGCTCTAGATTAGGTAACTGCTGAGCTAGGATGCGCCACGGTGCTGAGATGCAAGGACCGATTGAAATCGTCCAAAGGAGCCAAGGGAGACACTGGCATTGTCTAACAAGGGTAAGGGGAACAGTTTCCTTTTTCATTTCCCCAAAAGATCTTTCCTTGATTCCTCATTTCTTCAGCGTTCATTCTCTTTGTCCTCAATCTATTTCCTTACTTCATTGACATGATTGATTCATTCCTTTCCACCATTACAAATTATAGGTTTATACAACATGTACATCAACATGTGCTCTTTGTTATACATTACGTGCACGATTTTGTTACAGCCATGTCATGCAGGTTGTTATGCATGTTCTGATGGTTCATGCCACATGCATGTGGGCCTAGTGTTTTGCCGTTATGTTGATCCAATCATCATCCATGAAGTCCAATCTAGGAGCAATATCAAGAACATATTAAATGTTCTTTCATGGTTTATTCTTTCGGAAAGCGTTATTCCCACCTACATGTATATGTCAATATGAAAACGACGCAGAGATTTGTACATAATTATCTTGTCGAAAAATACTATCAATATCTTAAACACGTCCGACACATAATCAGATTGCACGAGTCGCCTTTCACCCATCTATCCCACAGAGAGCGTCGAGGTCGATGGACTCCAATCAACCCCATCGGACGATCTCTCCGAGTTCTTGCTCTACGAGGGTCGATCGGACAACGAAATCACGTACAGCACTGTCGCCACAACCCCACTAAGCTCCGCAACAGTTCAGGGGATCAACCTCTGGACGCTAAGCCAGTGGGGAAGCGAGCGAGCGGATGGCGAGGGGCCCCAGCTCAACTATCAAGACCAGGTGCTCTCACCTTATCTGGCGTCAACGCATCTCGTGCAGCCCGGGGATACCATAGAGTTCGCACCCCTCGCAACGACCTTTGACATGACTGGGTTGACCTGTAGAGAGGTAAGGTTTATCTGTAACGAGATGCGAAGAGACCCGATGTCGCAACCTGAGTTTGAGTTCGAAGGCGTTCCCGATGACTCCGTGCTGAGGACATGCTTCAGGGTTCCAATAGGAGCGTGCAAAGGTTGGTATAGTGGACCATCGTTTGTTAAAGTTGTTAGAGTTTGAAGTGCGTTTGATCTACTATGAACTATAAATGCCCCGTGTTGAGGATCGGCTTATGTGTTCTGATAGGAGCGTGCAAACATTGGTTGGAGAACATTGTGATAAATTCCGTTCAAATGAATAATTTATAATGTGTTTTATTGGCATTGGTTGAATACAACAAGGCTAGCATATCAAAAGTATATACAAAATGACTTGTTGCTCTTCAACGGTCACCAATTCTTAACAACAACAAAATTCAAACAAACATTCTTCATACGTTTTGACTTAGAAATGTTCCAATACTCTGACCATTCTTACTATACTGAAAGTTTTTTTTAGCAGCAATGTTTATTTAAAAATAACAATGACCAATGATGACGGTGTGTGTTTGCAAACTTTATGTTCGTCTTATCATTCGTCGTGTACTTAGACAAGTTACATATTGAAATTACCCGTCTATACGTATAGGACCAATTCATAGGCATCTAAGCCTCTAACCGTTTGCTGACTTACTTTGATGTCTTCGACTCAAACAGGAATCGTCTTCACCGATCTCGATTGGGAATTTGAACCCGTTGGCACGGTCAAGGCTGGCCAACCAGATGACATCACCCTCGACGTCGACGTCCAAACGCTACCGGAGAGCGGACCGGCAGCAGGGACTGGCCTCTGGAGGATCGGGGTCTTCGGCTCGAAAACGGCAACGGGAGCGAGACCTCACGTCGGGTACAAACGTCAGATCCTTCGACGGAGTCAGGCTGCCATTCCTGCAGCGGGCGATGGTACCCCGCTAGAGCTAAAGGTACTACCCTTAATGATGAATATATGATGCGTTTGTGTTACTAAGCTATAGGCCTCTGGAGGATTAGGATATTTGGCATGAAGAATACGCACTGGGCGCGATCACACATCTGGTACAAGCGATGAAAACGGCAGATCGTTTGACGCAGTCATGCTGCCATTCCTGCAGCTGGCGATGGTACCCCGCTAGAGCTAAAGGTACTACCTTTGATGATGAATGTATGATGCGTTTATGTTACTAAGCTATAGGCCTCTAAAGGATTAGGATATTTGGCATGAAGAATACGCACTGGGCGCGATCACACATCGGGTACAAGCGATGAAAACGGCAGATCTTTCGATGCAGTCAGATTGGAATTCCTGCCGCGGGCGATGGTACCCCGCTAAAGCTAAAAGTACGACTTGTGTCCGGGAGGTCAACCACAGGGATTTTTGCATTCCTTGATGTCCCGGTCATGGCTTTACTTGATACTTAGACAGTGAGGTCTCAAATATATTTGTTACCAAGTGAATATTATCATGTCCAATCTATTTCATTCACGAAATATGGTCCTTCAATAATTGTTGATAATGTGCTGTTTATCTATATATTGCATTCATATAGACTGAGAACTAATTCATATCTGACTCAGCTTGCGTGCAGCTCAGAGTACCGTTACCACTGCGTGGAGTTCAAAACTAGTTCACGCGCCGACAAGATTTATTTGCGCATCAGACAATCTGAACATAATTCGACCTGTCCCATCTGGCCGAGTACCGATAGCCACGCGTGTAGCCCGCGGAGCCTGACATAATCGAGTTGTGTGTCCTTCAAAAGAGTTGATTAAAGTAGATGATTATTCCGTTCATTGCACTCACATGTTTTCTGTCAAGATCGTTAGTTTATAAATTATAATATTTCATACCTTCATATTATTATTACGCCTCAGAGACTCCGAACCAAATTCGACCTGACCCAGCTTGCGTGCGGCTCAGAGTACCGTTACCTCTGCGTGGAGTTCTCCAAGAGCTTACGCGCCGAGCCAGATTTCCTGTTTGAGATTCATGGAGGTGGTGACGTCATCATCAGCTGCAAGGAGCAGCCTTGTCGAAGACGTAAGCTCTGTTTGTTGACTTTTGTTTGAATGATTTTATATTCGTCATTTTGGGGGATACTTTTGCCATGTTCATAATTTATCATGTTGAGATTAAACTATGAGAGATATATGCAAAGGTCACATCAAACTTCCTGACCTTTTATCTAATTAGAATCAGTGATTATTGCAGGGATGTTACGATGAAGTAATGTACACTGAACCTAAATTATTGTTTTTATGTCAAGTGTTTTGAAAGGTAATGTATATCCTCTCCCTGACATTATAAGCCTCTTGATTAACATCACATGACATGCATTGGCTAATCATATAGCCTGATTTTCTGCATAGGGGGGCTATCCACTGCAACAGGATTTCCCAATGTCTACCTATATCCTGCTCTATTGAATTTCTATCCATCGATTATACTAGGGGTTATAATGATATTACATGGTCTATTTAAATACAAAAAACACTTGCAAGAGTTTCAAATTAATATTACATATAAAATTATGTGTTGATTTCGTTTTCAGCGGTCATCATAAATGACGTCATCACTGAACGAGTGGGTTCCGGTCGCGTGAACGAGGGCATCCGCAACAATCGCATTCTGTACGACATCAGTACGGTTGCAGATGCCTCCAGCGGGCAGGCGCACGGCCAGAACCTCTGGGAGCTGACAACATTCGGGAGTACCTTCCCAGACGGCCGGGGCACCCGTTTCAACCCGCAGTCGTCGTATGTCTTCAACCAGTACCAGAGGGACAAGTCCGCCTTTACGGGAGAGGGTGTCCGCTACGGGACGGTCGACACCAACTTGGATATGTCTGGGCTGAATTGCGATCAGGTATTTAAATTGTATTGCATTTAACCATTATATAAAGAACTATGTTATAACACGGTACCTGATATTACGAGGTCATTTTTACCATGGTTACAGGGCTGTACTAAGTTATGTCTGTTTGATTGTATACCGAGATATCTATTTCACAAAGTAAATTAACTGCATCTATGGTGCTCGTTATGACAAGGTTTCACTGTACCAAGCTTTCGTTGCAAAAACAAAATCAGCGCCAGTTTTAAAACATTTTGGTAAAAACCGCCAATGTAAGATACAACACAATGTTGTTTTTTCTAACCCTATAATTATGTTTCTCAATTTTATTCGTACTTGAAAAAATCCACTACTTTGAACATTTCATAGTATGTCCGTTATTTCTGTTCGGAGCAACGGAAGGGCAGGGCCGACTTTGAGTTCCTTGCTAACACAAACGAGGATGTTACTTAAAAATAACCATTGAATTTGTCAGAATTAATATGGAATTAGTAATTAACAAATCTGTCCAGCCCGAACAACATTCTGGTAACATAATCAATAATTATGATCACTAAAGAACTAGTAATCAACAATTCAATCAACCAATTCGTTTACCGCTTTAATAAACAGGTGCATTATTTCTGTTCGGAGTTGCGGAAGGGAGAACGCGCTAACCCCGACTTTGAGTTCCTTGCCAACCCAAACAAGGATGTTCTCATCGACTGCTTTGAGGTAGAATGTGAAGGTAAGAACACTTCCAGTGGCTTAGCTACAGTTGGATGGGGGGGGGGGGGGGGGGCGTACATGCCCCGCAATAATTTGACAAAAAACTTAACAAGCATAAGGGAAAATGTGTGCACAAATCAAAAACTGAGCCCCTAATCATTTCACACAAACCATAAAAAAGCATACTCATCATGCTCCGAAAAACGGTTGAACAAAATGAATATGGGACCCATGGAAGACCAGCTATGTCTACAAAGACGGTGCTGAATTGGTCATCCCTCCGAATTAATTGTATTCATATAAAGTGAATTATGTACAGTTATTGTTCCTATTTTGTTAAATGTTTTAAATGTTGATTTCGGAGAAAAAAAACACAATATAATATCTATAGGTATTTGACATTATGTATGTGATTATTGTGTCAATGAAATCATGGAAGCACATAACCACCAACAAGACCAGTTAGTTAGGCGGCTAAGGGTAACAATTGTGCACTTTTTGAAAGAAGTATGAAAGTCCTACCATATAATCTTCATTATATGTGAATTATTTTCCCTCGTGGAAGTTTGCTCAATTTGACCCCAAGTGACCTTTAGAGGTCATGACCTTGTTACCACCATATTTTACCGATTTGAGGCATCATTCTTAACGCTTCTCCTATATTTCGTTTTAAATATGATTGTAGCAGTTAGCCTCGCATCCGCGGGGTGACAATTATCTAATTTAAAGATGTTGGGGTCATGGGGTTAAAGGTTATAGAGCTCATTATCTATGTACTTATCAATGTCATTGAAGTAAATAAATAGTCCTGTAGACGGATCTATACTTGTGTATTAGACCTGGAGACGTTCTTTAGTCTAACATGTTTTATTGATTCATATTCTAGAAGGTTTAAGAATACATTTTAGCTTTGTTCCCACCTTTTAATGTTAATTAGCTAATTTGCATATTTGTGTATAAAGGTCAGGGGTCATTTTCAATCTCGGAATAGTAAAATATTGATAAAACAAGTATTGTAGGGTATTTTGGGGTAAGGATTCCATTTCTGGTGCTCGTTTGTAAGTGCCAAATGGGAAACATCCCCAAATCCAAGATGGCTGCCTCTAATTTGCATATTTATGAATATTATTGATTTTCAGTGGCTACAGCCCCTTATAAGCAATGATTCCAGATTATTATTTTTCAGTTATGTTCTAAGTATGTATTTAAGATATCAAAGATTAGTTGCCATAAAGGAAACCTCTAGCAATGCATATTATTTGCATAATTAGGTATTTTATATAATTTGTATATTTCCCCAAATCGAGTATATTGGGAACCCGGACAGTAAAAATGACAAGTAATACCACTTTTCCAAGGTTTTAGGGGGCAACAGATCCATTTTTGATAATTACTTCCCTGTTTAACCGTGGCAACCATCTAAAATCCAAGATGGCTGCTCCCCAAATTACACATGCTATGATACATGACTGTATTATTTCGGTTATATTAGATCGATATTATAATATTTGGACTTTTAATTATTGGAATAAGTAACTAGAATACTTGAATCATGATGTAGTTGTTTGCTTACAGTAAACAAATCATACTGTTATAAAATAAATGCAATTAAAGTGGCAAATAGCATTTTTCCTTCAAAATTACAAAGGCGGCCATCTTGGATTTAAGTGGGTTGCCAAGGTGATACGTCTAACTAAGTATCATGGATGGATTTGTTGCCCCCTTAAACCTTGGAAAAGTGGTATTCCTTGTCATTTTTACTTCCTGGGTTCCCAATATACTGGATTTGGGGGAATATGCAAATTAGGTAAAATACCTAATTATGCTAATTGTATGCATTGCTAGAGGTTGCCAATGTGACAACCAAGCTAAATTATCTTTAACACGTATTTAGAGCATAATTGAGGAAAATCGTCTGTAATTAGGATTTATAAGAGGCTGTAGCCACTGAAAATCATTAATATTCATAAATATGCAAATTAGGGGCAGCCATCTTGGATCTAAGGGTGTTGCCCATATGGCACTTCCAAACGAGAACCAGAAATAGAATCCTTGCCCCAAAATACCCTAGAATACTTGTTTGTTATCCATGTTGTACAATACCTAGCAAAACAATTACCCCTGACACTATTTCACAAATATGCAAATTAGCTAATTTAGTTTATAATGCTTTAAATATAGTTGCCCAATGTTGCCATGGTAGCAACAAAGCTAAAATATATTCTTAACCCTTCTAGAATATGAATCAATAACAAAATGTTGGACTAAAGAACGATAAGTAAACTTTAGACACATGTGAAAAGTGAGGGGGGAGCGGGGTCCCACTCCTTTTCATTTACCCCATACAATTACCCCATAAAATAATCACATATATTATAATAATGGACAATATGATTTTCAGGTCACTTTTAACCCATAAACATATTAAGGAAAAAATAAAGTCATGTTAGATACCCATACAATGGTGTAATAATGCACTTTGCACCCCCTTTCTTTCAAGACCCTGTCACGCCCCTTATGGTCATAATTAGCAAACTTCCACGGGGGAAATTAAACGTTATGATAATATGATCTATCTGTAAAAAATTCACACTTCTTTCATTTTGTACACAATTGTTATGATTCCAGGCCCTTAGCAGCCTAACTAAGTCATGCACACATTGATTTATTATTGCCACATTGTACAGGGGTTCTCATCGACGGTACCGTACTCGAGCTCACATCGGAAGAGGAGCTAAGCAAAGGCCTCAACGACATCTCATTCGACTTTAAGGTATTTGCACAATACTGTTGTCTCTTTGTATTATGTTCCATTTTTACCCAACTAGTGATGTTTCATCATTTTGCATAAATGCATATTGTCATGCTTCTTAACCTGTTAACCACTTGTTCGTTTGATTTGTTGTTTTTGGTATTACTTTGGAAGTGACAGATTGCCTTCTTAGCAACCGCTAGTTCAAAAATGTATGGCTTGCGTGACATTGTTAATAACCGCTACATTGAACAGCTGTGACGTCAAATCAGATCAACTTTCATCAGGTTTTCTACATTGAAGTAAGAACACAATCGCCTTTGCGGTAACTTGCTAGGAACAGAGGAGTCTCATCTTAGTTCCAAGACAAAACGGATTAGATGACAATCAATTTATTTCATGCCCTTGATGACAATTCATTTAACACCTAACGTGCCAAGTGCTTGCAAAACAGCTACAGCTTGGATGCCACGTCTATGACATCACGCAATAGTAATATAGTACTTGACCATGCCCATCGTATTGTGCGGTGGCATTGGATACGTACGTGGCTCTATATTGTTCAGTGCACACCCTAATCCTCAGGTGTGGACGTGGTGTGGACGTGGTGTGGCAAGATCGGTAGAGCGCGCGCTTTCTGATCTCGAGATCCCGGGTTCGAACCCTGCCCACTCCGTTTGTCCTTCAGCAAGACAATTAATCCACATTGCTGCTCTCTACCCAGGAGTATAAATGGGTACTTGGTTGAGTGTTAATTAGCCTTCAGCGCCCGTTGGGCAGCTTGGGCTAGTATGCTCCCCTGTGAGTTGAGATGGTGCACAAGATAATTGTGCGTGTTTGAAGTGAACCTGATGACCAAGGGTAATAATGCGCCTCTGAATAGGGCACCTAGATACATGGCGCTCTATAAATGCTATATATTATTATTGTTATTGTGGGGCATTGGCTTTTCAGAAGATTCCTTTCGAATCCTCCAAAACCAATTCAGCTGCGGCCTTCCAATTAATGTGGCGCTGGGAATGTGCTCCACCGGAAGTGTTGGGGTAAATGTCCTCGATTGATTATATAAACGTTTGTTTTAAATCTTTACCGATTACCAACTTAATTAATATTAACAAATTAATATTTTCATTCGACCGATAGTTGAAGTAAGTGATGCTGTCTTTGTCACTGTATTTAGTTTACGTATCTTTCCCTACACCTAAACAAATGAAAATCGGGTAACAATTTAATGCATTTGTTAACACATTTGTACGTGCAATTTAATGTTATTTGTATGACACGTGACTTAAAATGACAAAAGCGACACAATAACCGTAGATATGATGCGGTAAAATGTGGTATCAAACGATGCACAATACTCTACAAAAGAGCGATCTGAAACAATTTGATGATATTATAAATACATTTTAGTGTAATTATCGCTATTATTAACGTACGTTAGGGGTTAAATCATTAAAAGGCATTCTGTGGACTTCCAGTAGGTAGATCGCGAGGTTGTGATCCTAGAAGTCCCTATAGAAGTCATTTATGCGTCACAACCTTTTATAACATTCGATGTCTGAAATCCGAACAAAAATCGGGGTTTGCCCCCTGGGTAACGTATATTACTTTTGTTTTTAAAATCTTCATCAGACGCACGTGTCATCGGTTTTCTACGGTATAAACCCTCCATGGTCAAGTACTAAATGTTTTCATCTGGTAAGGGACGTTGCATTATAAATTATACACCGTTAAACTCTTAGGGAGTCGAAATGTCTCAAAATGTTTAAAATCTCTCCTTAATTGATTGGTATATTCCTTCATTCTCCATGTTCTCTAATGTATATCAGGTGCACCTGTCTCAGGTCACCTGCAAATAGTATCCCTCAGCTGAATCGTTAACATGGATAAGAACACCAGGACTTCTACACCGGCCAGGAAGTTGAAAGATGCGGCAAAGTCCGAGAACAAATCGGCCACGAGTCCTGGTTGTGATAAAACGGGAAATAATGTGATATAAATATGGTCATGCATGTATTACAATGTCGAATTTATGTTTCTCATACTGTGTTCAAAATAATGTGTTCGTACTTGCGAATCTGCTGGAATAAAGAGCCACTAAAAGTTAGACCCTTTTCAATCATATGGATTAATTGCTTTATACTGGGAAGAAATGAATAGTATTTTCGATAGAGGTCCATCATAAGGATGTGTGATAAAATACCTGGATAGTTCTAGGGAAGTAAAGATAAACCCCCTGTACAATTTGTATTTGTGCAAATTATCTTCATGAATAATTCTGGTACTTATCAAGAATGGTGTTTTCTTGTATATTACTTGTATAAGTTGCTTGTAAATTAAGAAGCATACTCATTATAGGTGTGCTTTAAGAGTTTCATGATATGATTTTCAATTTCTTAATGAGACTATTGACCTAGACTAGAGAATGCTTATATTGACAACCTAATCACAAATCCGAGGTGGGCCGAATCTTACCCGATAAGTATCCACCAAGAAAGCAACCAACCCCGAAGCAAATCTCGAAAGCAGCGTATCCACTAGAGAAATCCTCAGGTGTCGCGGCCATATCCCGGTATATGATGTAGACCAGGACGGCCCTACCACCGATGGCCCATGCAGTCAGGAAGGCCGATGCGGACATGAAATACACGTTCGGAAGCCATGCGTTAACAAGCAACGCCAAAGCGTTTATGAACGTTAACGCGAGATAGAGGGTTACCGGCCTGAGGATCCTGTGCGATATGATCCCAGCCGACGAGCGACCCGCTATGTTACCTGCTGCAGCAAAGCCGGTTACCATGGCAACACCCTTCACACCATACGACCGCTGGATGACCAGAGGGATGAGGAAAGAGTGCCAGCCGGCAAAAGTCGTTGCGTGAAAGAAGTTCGAAGATAGAAGAAAGATGAAGAAATGTTCCTGGAAAAAGATCGATTCGCGCAGGTTTGAGAAAATGCTTTGTACACCATTCTTCAAAGACAGTTTCTCTCTACTCTCCACTTCATGTGTTGGTCCATCTCCTTCTTCTTCGAGAGTTAAAAGCGACATTAGCTCTCCCTGACGGACATCAACAGTATCTTCTTGGTGAGAGGAGACGGCAGCTTTCTCCGTCACAAAACTGTCATCATTCCGCGCGGTACTTTTCATATGCGGTTCACTGCATCCATCTGCAAACCCAAACGCTCCTATCTCATCGTCCTTTCGGTGCCTATCCCGAGAAGGAATTTGAATCCCTTCTTTATCAAACGCTCCCGTGTTACCGTCAGATCTTCGCCTATCCAGAGAAGGACTGTATATATCTTTGAGATTTTTTCCCTCAAATCGAGTCACATCCACGGCAGATACAAATCGCGTAATTTCTTTCTTGGTCCCGTTGTCGTCCCTACTGGTTTGGAAAGGCGCAGCATTGCGTTTATGTTGGACATTGTGTTCCCGGTCTTTCGCAAGGCTCAATCCTGCGTCAGAATATATCTAATAAAATAATGAGAAAACATATATTCTTTTAAATGTACACGAATGATTAAACAAAGTCACGTTAAAAAAACACTATAAAATATGTAGACGTTATCTATTACACATTGTCTGCTAATGATACCTCGCTCCCGATACTGCCGTCACAACAATCGGTTGGGTGTCGGTGGGACTTTTGATGCAATGATAGGCTATTACGTATATTAACACCATTTAATTAATCATAATTCCTTATTAAAGGGCAATGCAGGTCTAGAATAGAGTTTATCCTAGTTAATACATCATTATGCTTGTTCATTTCGCATAACATTTGGAAGAAATATGTGCGAAAACAATCGGGTACACCACTATTCACAGCGAACACAAGAGGCCGCCATTTATTGGTCTGCCCGCTGAATCATTACGTTTGCACGGAGAGCGCTGTGATCGGCCAATGATGCAAATTACACCATTTCTGAACTAAACGTAGCTACTATGTTCAAGTTTGACAGTTTTCACCGTACCAAAACATTGTTTGAACACTTGCAGACGCTTCGATGAGTCTGGAAATTAGTGAAAATATTTTCTATCACCTATTACAGACCTATTTGAGTAGCAAAATGCTCGGCGGAACGCAGTTATTGTTGTTTTCCTGCAATAACACAGACCTAGCATGGCGCCCGTGTGGGCGAATTTGTTCGGACAGTCCGCACAGACGTCATAATTTGCGAAGCTACACAAACATGGCCGCTCTCATCATCTTTGGCCGCCGTAAACATGAGTTAAATTGGGGTACATTCACAAAAGGATTTTATGGGATCCAGTTGGCCAAAAATGCCAAGTCGTGTATCAAATTAAATGTCTGTTTACCCTCTAAATGATGATAGTTGCCAAAAGCCATTGTTTCATTGTCCTTTAACATTTTTTTGAAACGCTTACTTGTAATATCCGTGATATTCTTTTTTCTTTTTGTTTGTTGTTGTTGTTGTTTGTTGTTGTTGTTGTTGAAGCCGATGTCGGTATTGGTCGTGGGGCATGCAAGTGAAGTTGGGGCACACCTTTTTTCTTTGTTTAAGAATTTCCCCATTATGTTGTTTTATTGTTTGAATCAAATAATTGGAAGTCGGGGGGGGGGGGGGGGACGCGCCCTCCCCATTCCCACGGAGCTCTGAGCCTGTGCTTATGTATCTTATGATCTTTATTCCGAAAGGCGCTAAATCCACCTTTTCAACTTTGGTTCAGAGTTCTTTGTTCCATTTTGTACACATGCCTTTAGGAACAGGAACATGGAACGTTTCATATTAAAATTTTGATTGTGTAATTCGTCCTAACGTTTGGATTTCTAGATAGCTACGTAGCTTCTTAAAGGGATAGTTGAGTTCTGGTAAGGAGAGTACAGTTTTGGTGAAACTGAATTTTAGTAACCAAAACCTGCATCATTACATTACAAACTAATAGTTATAACTAAAAAGAAACACAAAATTACAAATGACGTAGTAAAGATCATGTTATCATTAAAAAAGAGCCGTTAAAACGTAAGAGGGCGCTCTCTAAACATTCATCGGTTTCAACCATTTTGAATAAAATATTGTGCATGTGATGCTTTGTTGAAATAGTGATAGATAGAGAAATAACCAACAACTATTTAAATACCTATTGTATAACTTTTTTAAAAGAGGAAGCATTTTTTAAAATTTGTAACGGCTGGTTCAAAATTCTCTAATAAACCCGGGGCCCCAGCTTTATTACAAATTGTTATATTTATGGATATTTCAGCCGTCTCTGAACCGATTTTGATCAAACAAAGATGATTTTATAATTTAAATATTATGCTCTTTTAAATTTTACACTCAGTTTTTCATTACCGCGCAAAAAAAAAAGTAGTCTAGCGCCCTCTCTACCAAAACTCAACTATCCCTTTAATGTACTGATATCGTTAACTGAATGGTTTTAAAACTGGATGTAGCGCCTTTTGGAACTAAGCTCTTCATATGAAGACGTACCTGGCAAGAAGGTCCACGCCGAGTACAGTCCAAGGACGATACCGAAGTCGGCAGGGGTCGTCTGCAGTGACACGGAGATGTCATCCAGGAAGACGCTCACCACCTTCAGGGTTCCTACCAGGAAAAAGTTGTGTAGAAAAATCGCTAGGACCAACGGAACACGAGACGATCCCCCTTCACACCACGCCATGGCGATTTGATTCTACATATTGATTCAAAGAAGCAGGAAAGACAATTTTAAAAGAATAGTGAAACTTTACACATTCTGAGCGTTAGATGCCATCCAGAAAACAGCTGGAAAAGAAAAGGTTGTGAAGGAAAACCGCTACGACCAATGGAACACGAGACGACCGGTCACCATCACACCACGCCATTTGTGATTCGGTTTTCTATAAAAATTAAAACTGTAGATATGAAAAATAATTTAACATCAACTCCACCCCTAATATGTCATCCAGACAGACGATTAAGTAACCCGGATAAATCGCTATCTGTTCCGATGGCTGTTATGGTTGCTCCAATGAGACTGCATCAGGCTCCACTGACCGTCCTATAGTAAAGATAAGAAGGCCGTAATAA
>JBAMJV010010316.1:0-32500 GCA_037951105.1 Echinarachnius parma | reverse complement strand
ATGTGTACCATCAACGTTGTTAACAAGTAAGGAATTTACATTCTCTCTCCATCAGTTTACAATTGGCATTCCATAGGGTTTTGTACAAACCTCCTTTGTGAATACGGGCCAAGCTGTTTAACATGTCTTAATTTTTGTTTTCTTTTACCCTTGCAGATGAAGTCTTTAAATACAAACAATAATCTCCTTGTTGAGGGCTAGTAAGGTAGTATAATACAATAATATTGCCAGATGCCATGCGATACATTTTACACAAAGCCATGTATTTCTATCACAATAGCTGCAATAATGTAGTATTATATATTTATTTTTAACATTTCAACTATATTTCGACCAGATGTAATGACAAACAAGTGCAACAATTATGCTGTATTAATTATGTGAATTATAGATTATTTTGTCCAATAACTATTCGGTCAAATATGTTATTCATTAATTCATAAAACATTATATGTGTTTTCGTCTCAGTTTAGTTAATTTTCGATTGTAACTTTCATATTTTTTTGCAGATGACACCCCACACAACAATCTAACTCGTTCGTTTTAAGCGAGCTAGTCAGGTAGTATTAATTATATCAAATAATCACATACAGCGGATTCTACGGTGGATATTTATTTCTTCATAACCACAAGAAGGAAGTGTAATACAGCTTTCTGAGTATTGAAGTTATATTTATGTCATGGCTAAGGTGCAGTAGGTACACAATGCAAATTGTTCAATTACAAATGTATACAATTGTACAATTTGTACAATGATTGCACTAGGCCGAAGGTCTCTTGTCCAAAGGTTGTTTCAGTTACCACTATACATGCTATATTTAGAACGGGTGATAGTACGAAGTCATATTTGTATAAGACAAGCCCATGTAGAGTCGGATATTTATGATTGCACATATTAAGTTGATAATTACTAAATTATGATAAATAAGTCAGTTCTTAAACAAAATTGGTTTCAAACAAATTAACATCGTCCATTTAAATCCGACCTTTAAATTATACACCCCAACACAATGGCGTAGCGTGGTCGGACTGATTGGGGGGGGGGGGGGGGGGGGGGGGCTGGGTCACGCAAACTTATTGGGGGAGGGGCATACCGTATGTATATCTTAATTTTGTCAAAAAAATCTCCACTTATGTTTTCTATTGTTTTTTCAAAATTATTTGGGGGGGGGGGGCACGTGCCCCCCCCCCCCCCCCTCCCCCCGTCGCTACGCCACTGCCCCAACATGTTCACCTATAAACTTACAAGTAAGTTATACGAATTGCAGTATTTCAAGTGTTTTCCAAACGCACAAACAGGGGTAATAATGAACATCATATCTGAAATGTAAATGTTTCACCTTATTTAGAGATTTACTAAATATTTTTCTTTTTCTTCCTATTTGAAGGTTTTCATTTAAATCACGCTATGACAATACACGGATCTGTGAATGCAGCGGCGATATAATTACTCACACTTAATCTGGATGACGTCATGAACACGAGTGTCTTGCATTTTATTTATTACCTATGTGCATTCCTATACCAGAAATAACACAGTGTGTCATAGTGTGAACGCAATGTGAATACTCTGTGTTTGACATTATGGACCTCAGTGTTGAATTGGAGCGTTTTTACAATGTGAAAACAAACTCACACTGTGAGCACACAGTGAACACACTTTGAGCGCACTTTCGCGATAGTGTGAAATTGCATGTGCTCACACTGTGTTTCTCATTATTTTTACGGTGTATTCACAATGTGTTCACAATGTGAGTTGATATCACACTGTGAAAACGCTACAGCTTAACACAGTGGTCCACACTATGAAATACAGTGTGTCCACACTGTGGCACTTTCTGGTAGTGTTTGTTTATATGTTTAGTTTGTGGCTATTTGTATGTTAGTTTATTTAAAGTACACTTCTATAGATACCAAGCGCATTATTATAATAAAAACAAGTATTCATTCAAATGACGCAAATGTATGGAAAAGCGGATGGATTTAATGTTTATTTATGCAAAGTATATTTCTATAAATACACTGTGATTTAGTTGTTATACATAAAACGTATTTATTAAATTGACGTAAAACAAGGATCTATGAAATCAGAGACTAGACTTATGAAACTATGTAAGAATGACATCATAGTAACAAGGATCAGTACAAATTGTCAGTTAGGGCTCGTTACATATTCACGGTGCCAACACGGATGACCACGGATTGACGGTCCGGAGTACTCCCAGTTGGGTCCGGGATGCTGCGTGTTGCCTCCGGCGTCCTCCCGCGTCCTCCAAAATAAATGTTATACATGAAAATGTGTTGTGTATATAGATTTCAATGTTAAACCGATTCGTATACACATACTACGGTATGCAGAATGAGAGTTGCATGGTTGCTTTAGTTTCATTCACGTTTTGCATTTTAATAATGCAATTTTGTATATATTTTTGTTCTATTGTGCCTATTGCATATTATGCTTACATGTACATGTTTGTTTTACTGCCACAATTGTAATAATCAACGATTTTGCTCATCGGCAAACAATTTACTTTCTTTTATTAACTGTTTTACACATTCGCATTGTACAAATTATTTTTGATACAGTCGTTACTGGCAAGAAGGAATCCAAAGTAAATGTAATTTTACTTTCTTTCGTGGCATAAACTTATTGAATAACACTGCAGCTTATCCTCATAGCCTTCTTATCTCGAGATGATTATTTTTATGTTTTGAAGTCAGTGAAATATAAATAAAGGAACATGCAATTTACCTTGCATGTTTCATGAAAATGCTGCAAATAAGTGCATGCATTGAACTTCTTTTTTTCCCAATTGTTTGGATTTCTGTGTGATGTTATACTGTATGCGAAACATAAATTAGTCAATGTATTTGTTATTAATCATCGTACAACTGAAATGTTATATATATTCAGAGATGCAGTAAAGTTTATTTGCCATTTCACAGTTAAATTATTGTTTTATGATAGTGTATGATGATTTTCGTACTTTAAGCTGTATCGTTATCCTTGTTAATGTATGTATTAAAGGTGTAGAAATAACTTAGTATATACACGTTTCATTATTATTCATGGAAATAATTTGTATTGTATAATGTGCCTACTTTCTTAAACAAAGGGCAATGGCTTCACATGAAGATTTCATTCACTCGTATTTGGATTTGATTTGCTATGAATTGTTATTTTGTTAATGATTATATTTGATATAAACATGTACACGTAGATGTATTTAGTAATGTTAATGATTATATTTGATATGAATGAGTTGTTGGAATCAAAACAAATAAATAAAATTGATTAAATGGTATGCTTTAAACAAATTATACCAGTACCGTGTTCTTTTGCTATCATCAGAGTGTCATATAGTAGTAGTAGTAGCCGTCGGTCGCGAAGCGACAATGACCGCCTTCAGATTCACTTCACAGCTGATCTCCATACAGCTCGCTGGCCTGCAACAGTTGTCCATGTTTTAAGGTCAATTTGCCTCCGCTTTAGGTTCCGCTTGACCGTGTCCTTGTATCGTAGCCGTGGTCTACCAATCCCTCTTTCGCCAGCTGGTAAAATTGATTAAATGGTATGCTTTAAACAAATTAGACTAGTACCGTGTTCTTTTGCTATCATCAGAGTGTCATATATTCTTTCCAAATACATGTAGTTCCCTCACTGTGTACGATGTCTCTTTTTAATGATTATTTTAACTAAACATCACATTCACTATTTTTATGAAAAATGGTTGATACTAATGTTTTTAGAAAGCGCCCTCTTGTGTTTCAACGACTGATTTTGTTTAAATTACCAGGCTTCCTACTTGGCCGTTTGTAAGTTTTTCTGCCTTTCGGGCATGGTAAAGTTATAACTTTTAGTTTTTAAGGATTGTTTTGGTTTTTGTAGTTTTGTTTACTAAAATTCAGTTTGACTAGAACTGTACTATTCCTTTAAGGCAAGAGGGTGCTTTTCAGCCACCTGGTAGATCAGACACTTATATCTCAAACATTCTGAATGTATTTTTTGGCTAAGAGTCTATCTAAAAGTACATTTTGAATATTTTCTCTGTCGTGCAGGTTGCATAATATGTCAACTTTTTGTATCGGGGAAATCGCAATAAAAGTCAACTCATTGAATTTAAAAAAATGTATTAATGGACCTGTCAGCTATCTATTTGCACTGTTTTGCATTATTTTAAAGTACCCCAAGTCGAAATTATAGAAACCATAGGACAATCATATGGGTTCCCGATGGGTATCCTATGGGTTTCCTATGATGTTATATGATGTTCTATGGGTTCCTATGGGACCCAAACGTATCCTTCGTTATACAGATATGTATGATTGAAATGTTCTTTTTTTTACGTATCTACGGGAGAGTTAAAAATGCTTTATCAAATATCACTTTGCATTATCTTTGCATGAATTCAAAGCTTTCTTCTCGTCGCTATACAAAAACTTGAAAGTGGTGCTATAAACAAATATGTACCTCCATTGCGCCCGGGAAGTTTAAAACGACTTGGGCTAAGTACGGTTTAGGCCTGGGATCTAACAACTTTGATGGTGAAGAGATAAGATGCATAATATATATATTTGTGATGTGTGAAAATTATATGGTGAATTAATGTCGTACGATCAAATTTATGAGCGAACAGGTAAAGTGATATTTGCTAACTCATTTCACTAACTTTCAAGTATGAACACTTTAGGTATGAATCTTTATAACGAACATTTTTTTCGAAAAGACGAAACCTGTTCCATTCTTATATCGGTACATGCACAACTAATACAACGAGGTGTGTGCGAATTATAATCTAGGCAATCTGCAGATGGAACAAACAAATAAAGCACCATTCATATGTGCACACAATCTCCCGATAGTGGATATCTTTTCAGTCGATTCAACGAGGCATGTAGTGCCCTGACGTAAACACTATTTCTGTTTGTGCAATATTGTAAAGGATACATTCCACGGGGGCATAACATAATATGACTACAATAGAAGTCTGCATTATGAAATACATTTTACATGATCATGGGGTGTGGGGGGCTTCGGGTCTCGTGCCCCCCCCCCCCCCACCAATAATTTGTCAAGAACAATTAATAACTGAACGGGGACATGTGACAAAAAACCTAAATACATTAGGTGTGCCCCCCCCCCCCCCCCCCCTCCCGGCAATCATCGCGTGCCCCATCAGCCCTACCGCCCTACGCCTCTAGCTGTGGGTGTCTCTATGTACTAACCCATAATTGTATTTCAGACGGTTCCGTTTGTTGATATGCTCACAATCCACAGCCGCGGTCATATTAAAGACAAGTCAATAATTCGTATTAGTGTTTTTGTTTTATTTTATTTATTTTATTTATTTACTGTACAAGTTTGTAAAAATATTTGATTTATTACAATTATTGTTTCTTTTTACTGAACTTTACTCAACAAGTACATCATTTGTATAATGTAAATATCATCCTTCGATCAGCAGATATGTATAATTATTGTAGAGCTTAATTCCAAAAGGGGATAAATCAACTTGTTCAACTTACGAGAAAACAACTTGTACATGAAATGCCAATTGTGAATATAAACATTTAACGTTCCATATTCCGAACTATTTGGTACTTTACCCTAGAATTTGGCTTCTAGTTTGCTACGTAGTTTAATGTACTTATATCGTTAACTAAATTAAAATAGATACAATTTTACGAAAAGCGGATTTAACGCCTTCTGAAACTAAGCTCTTTAATTGTGATGCAAATTCAATATAGAAGCCATCACAGCGTGGAAACCGCCCTTGTCCGCGTACAGAATGACATACTCCAGTCACTGGATAGCCAGATGGAAGTCATCCTCGTGCTGCTTGACTACACAGCAGCGTTCGATACCATAGACCACCAAGTCCTACTTGAACGCCTGTCGACCCGTTTTGGTTTCTCGGGGAAAGCAATAGAATGGTTGAACTCGTACCTGAACAACCGTAGCCATGTCGTCAAAATCGACGAATCTCCCTCTGAATCAGTACGGGATACCTGCGGTGTCCCTCAGGGATCGGTAATCGGCCCCTTGCTGTTTACCATGTACATTACACCAATCTATAACATCATATCTGCACACGGACTGCAATCAATGATGTACGCAGACGATGTTCAAATCTATATATCGTTCAAGCCATCGGATCGCGATACAGCCATCACATCTATCGATGCATGCATTAGAGACATAAAGATGTGGTCCACCAAAAACAAACTTGCCCTTAATGATAGTAAAACTGAGGTGATACACTTGTCCTCACGTTTCCGTCCCAGCGCGCCAACTCCGACATTGATCACAGTTGGTGATGCACTCGTCCACTCATCATCCGAAGTCAGGAATCTTGGGGCCGTGTTCGATGAGCACATGACAATGCGACCTCATGTTAAGAAGATCTGTCGCACAGCTACAGCAGCCATCCATAAAATAGGACGTATTCGTAACCAGCTCGACAAACAGACCACCGTAAAACTCATTCACGCATTTGTAACTTCACGCCTAGACTCAGGAAACGCACTACTCTCAAACATGCCAGACCAAGACATCCAACATCTCCAGAGAATTCAAAATATATCTGCAAGAATCACCGAACGGGCCAGACGCACATCCCACATCACACCAATTCTGCACAATCTACACTGGCTACCAATGGACAAACGAACTCATTTCAAAATTCTTCTCATGACCTACAAAGCTCTTCACGGACTTGCACCTTCCTACATCTCACATCTTCTAGTTCAATACACTCCACGTCGCACCCTTCGTTCCCAGAACCAACACCTCCTGCACATACCCCGTGCTCGCACTCAGACATATGGACATAGATCATTCTCTTTCATCGCACCAACCCTCTGGAACAATCTGCCACTTCACATCCGGAAGGCATCAACACTATCTTCTTTTAGAACCGTACTTAAGACCCACTTGTTTTCTAATTAGTTTCGTGTTTTTGTTCATGTTAAATTGACTGTATTATATATTTTTGAAATGTTTGTAAATATTGTAAAGCGCATAGGGAACCAATTTGGTTATATGCGCTATATAAGCTGAAATTATTATTATTATTATTAATTAAAAATTATGTCAATACGCTGCTCACCAACATATAGTGTTCCCTATTATGTCTCTGTATGCATACGTCCATGTGTGATTGTTCAGTCATGCATTTGCATGACTTCATAACTATTGGGGTATTCGCATAAAAGTGTTGCACGTTTAATTCATGCAATAATACAAACTGACGTAGTAACCGAAGATAGATGCCCATTTATTGCTATCTGTTGTCCATGTAATGATCTGCATGACTTCATTACTATTATATTTGATGGAATTTACATAAAATTATTGCTCGTTTAACTTATGTCATAATAATGTTTATAGCAACCGGCGTTAGACAGGGGCCAATATATTATAGAGCTCTATGTTAGCCTCATGACTGTATAACTATACCATATGATATTCACATACAAATAATGCACGTTAAACTTATGTCATCATAATATAACAATATGCTGTACTAACCGGCGTTATACAGGGGCCAATTGCTAACTAATATTTTTCTAGAAAACTTCTATGATCAGGCGATTTGAACTGGTTTTGGAACAATTTTGTCTGAGGCCTGCTTATGATAATCCCTTATACTTCTTTCTGCATGTGAAAGTATATTTATATGGTTATTAATGCATGTTTTTCACATAATATTACATGCATTTAAATGCTGTAACAACTTTATTTGATATCACATATCCATTTAAAACTTCATTACCGCCCAATCAGTAAAGATATTGCAATATTGACATGAGTTGAAGTTGAAGAACCCCACCATCGTTGTACCCGAGACTAACACAAGTTTGCACAAACCATCGATGAATAAATGTCATAAGCTAGTAAACGAAATCAATATAACTCCATGTAATGTTGTCAGCATCTTTATTGATTGAGTAGTACTGTATTTCAAAACGGACATGCCTGTGCAAGTATATAATCCATAATATATTCATGACCAACAACATGATGCTCCCTCTTTTAATTCCATGAGTAATTATTCTGTTTCAACATTGCTCCTTTAAACAAGCTTCCTCTTTCAATTCCATGAGTAATTATTCTGATTCAACATGGCTCCTTTAAAAAAAGTCTATGCGGACCCCTCATGTTGCATGTTCTAACAACGTAACATTAATCATATAAACTTACTAGAAATATAATTGCTTCATTGATCAACAAAGTGTGATTGTGTTTTACAATTTCTTTTTGCAAATGTTTGTTGGGATGTTTACTTTTTCGTTCAACTAAAATATGTCGCTTTTCCTTCCTATTATATGAATATTGTTCGACAATAATCCAGTAATTTACATATTCATTCATGTCATATTTTCGTTGTATCGATGTTGTTGATTGGCTATTCTCATTTCAATCAAACCTGTTTAACATGTCTTAATTTTGTTTTGTTTTACTTTTGCAGATAATCCCATATGTGAGAGCTAGTAAGGTAGTATTAATACAATAATATAAACAGATGCCATGCGATGCATTTTACACAAACGCATGTATTTCTATCACAATATCAATAATGTAGTATTATATATTTATTTTAACATTTGAATTATATTTCGACCAGATGTAATGATAAACACGTGCAACAGTTATGCTGTATTAGTTATGTAAATATGGATTGTTTTGTCAAATAATTGTTCGGTCATGTAATTTGTTATTAATATATTGATTCATAACACATTATGTGTGTTTTAGTCTGAATTTAATTAATTTTCGATTCTAACTATCATATTGTTGTTTGCAGATGACACCGCAATCTACATACTAGCTAGTTCTTTTTGAGAGAGCTAGTAAGGCAGTATTAATTATATCAATCACATGCAGCGGATACTACGAAGGATATTTATTTCTTTACAAGAAGGAAGTCTAATACAACTCTCTGAGTATTGAAGTTAATAAATGTCATGACTAAGGTGCAGTAGGCACACAACGCACATTGTTCAATTGCGGGTGTATACAATTGCACAAATTGTACAATGATTGCACTAGGCCGGGATTCTCTAGTCCAAAGGTTGTTTCAGTTTCCACTATACATGCTATATTTAGAACGGGTGATATAATATTATTATAAGACAAGCCCATGTAGAGTCGGATATTCATGATTGCACATAAGGGATAGTTGAGTCTCTAAATACAAACAATAATCACATGTTTGAGGGCTAGTAAGGTAGTATTAATACAATAATATTGACAGATGCCATGTGATGCATTTTTCACAAACGCATGTTTTTCTATCACGATATCAATCATGTAGTATTATATATTTATTTTAACATTTGAATTATATTTCGACCACATGTAATGATAAAGTGCCACAGTTATGCTGTATTAATTATGTAAATATGGATTGTTTTTTCAAATAATTATTCGGTCATGTAATATGTTTTTAATATGTTCATTCGTAACACATTATGTGTGTTTTTGTCTCAATTTAGTTAATTTTCGATTCTAACTTTCATATATATTTGTTTTTATTGCAGATGACACCACTGACAACAATCTAACTCGTTCGTTTTAAGCGAGCTAGTCAGGTAGTATTAATTATATCAAATAATCACATACAGCGGATTATACGGAGGATATTGAGTATTGAAGATGTCATGACTAACGTGCAGTAGGTACACCACGCACATAGTTCAATTGGAGGCGTATACTGTACAATTGCACAATTTTACAATAATTGCACTAGGCCGGAAGTATCTAGTCCAAAGGTTGTTTCAGTTACCACTTTATACATTACCCAGGGGGCAAAAGGGGTTTTTCAGCTTTTGCCTGTTGTAAAAGGTTGGCCACCAGAAATGGCGTCTAGGACCTTCTAGGATCACAACCTAGGTGGACAACCTCGCGAACTAGCTACTGGAAGTCCACAGGTTGGGTTTTAAGATATTCACCAATTATGCAGCTAAATAGTGTGTTTAAGCCTGAGGTGTCAAGAATACCCAGTCACACATCTTGCACAATTACACCACAATGCACTGCTGATTCCAGCTTGTCTTTTCATGGAGGTCTTCCCTAGAGTCCTGCGCAACATTTGATACCAAGTTTGAGCGTATTTCATCTTTGGTTACTGTGTCACACGTCGTTACAACGTGATACATCACATACGGACGTGAAATTCGTATACAGAACATATGTATAAAAGGCAACTAAATTCTTTAAAATGAAAAATAGGCTATATTTCGATCTTTATAATTGTAATTCGCATTTTAGATAACTATTAAGAGCATTATATATAATGAAACGAAGTATGTAAATTAATAAACAATACAAAACATAAGCAATAAAACAATGAAATACATAAGAATATGAGTTGTTAATGCTATAATTTGTTTAGATGAATATTACTATATCAAATGATACAAAATATATCCACAAAATCACATATTAAGCTTATCCTTTTAATGAGATACACGGGAGGAGGGAAGGGGGTGTTCAAAAGACCAGCCTTTCATCATTGGACTCCAAAAATAATTATAATCAAGGTCTACCCACCCAGATTGGACGAAGTGTGTCTGTAGGCTTACATGACACGTTTGAGGGCGAGTCTCATTCTAGGTCTAAAGGAGATACATCGTGAAGCTTGCAAATGAGGTATATTAGACATGAACATAGTTGGCTCATGTTAAAGGTTGGCCCCCATAAATGACTCATAGGACCTCCTAGAAATACAACCTAGTTGGACAACTTCACGGACTAGCTCCTGGAAGTCCACAGGAAGCGAAACTTAAAAAGAAAGCATCTACAAAAACCCGCTAAATACAGCCATCTCTACAGACAAAGTTCAAGTGTATGCTCCCTCTATGCTGCATCTCCATTCATCCAGCCCACACCATAAATCTAGCCTGAATTGTGTCATCAGGGATCAAGAGGTTGTAGTCAAGGTCAATGATAACCGAACTGTCAAAGAACAGTGGTTGTTGATGCAATGTGCAGCATATGTCACTGGCCATCTCATAAAGGTGAAGCATTTGAAGCAGTCACTGAATGGCACGCAAATCTGTTGCTGGAAGAATTTCTTTTCGGTACTGATATCATACACTTTTGTAGTTACAGATACAGTTAGGCCAGCCTGAAGTCTGCTGAACAGGAACAGAGGTGTGCCCTATCCAAATGAGCCAAAGTCTATGAAGTCAGTACACTTTTGAAGCAGTCACTGAATGGCACGCAAATCTGTTGCTGGAAGAATTTCTTTTCGGTACTGATATCATACACTTTTGTAGTTACAGATACAGTTAGGCCAGCCTGAAGTCTGCTGAACAGGAACAGAGGTGTGCCCTATCCAAATGAGCCAAAGTCTATGAAGTCAGTGGGAAATGCGCATGCTCCTGATCCACAGGAGTTTTTCACGATATCAAGCTACCAAAATGAACCTTTTGAGCTTCCCCTGTGAAAGGTGATTATGGACAGCTTGAACCTTAGCTTGGTCAAAGCCATCTGTACATTGGTGGTGGATTCAAAGAATAAATAAAATAGTGTTGTTCTCACAGTGGGGTCTGCTATGGAGGTTCCTGCCCTTGAATCTACACAACAGGCATGACGGGGCTGTTACAAGGGTCTTACTTCACACATTCTACAACAGAGTAGTTAACAGAGTCGACAGAGTAGTTATTCATACCAATGACACTGACGTCACAAGCACGTGCATATTTCCTGGTTCAAGACGTCTCACTGATCTCTCAGAGATGTTGGTGAGGACAGCCCAGAATCAGAACATACCGACATTGCTGGTAAAAAAAACCTGCCGATGCATTAACATATGACATTTTCACTCGGACACGAGAACCCACCATGGATGTGTACAGCACCAAAGCAGGCCAGTTTAAGGATTCCGATCTGGGAAAACTGAGAGCTTAACAGCTTAACAGCTTAACAGCTTAACAGCTTAACGAGTCAACTCTCCTGAAGCTACTGCCTCCTAAAGAGGACGCTTTTCTCCATTGTCTCAAACGAGCTTATCATGCCATCATTGATAAGAATGCGCATATTCCTAAGCCAAACATTCTATCATGTACAGAGTTTGGATAGTCCATGAATGATGGAAAAGCAGTTCTAGTTTAAACTGACAGCAAGCCTGGACCAGACAATATCATATGGATGTGTCAAAGGGTGTCAGAATAACTGTTCCTACATGAAGAAGGCGGTTCCATGCTTTGGAATTGCTTTAAATGTGTCACTTTTGTGAAAGGACCAGTGACATGCAGCACATATTGCAGCAAGGACCACTGCTGATCTTTCTGTTATCCTAAGGCAAATCAGAAACGTTTAGGTTTGGCACTTTGGTTTCCTCTTGTAAGAACTTCACTAGGCTAGCCTTCCTACCACTTCTCATACTGCCGCTTTCCTTGAACAGAGTAGGAGGAATATATCACTAAATTCTTGCTTTTCACATACATGTCAAGCTGTCTAACACTAGCAAAAATCAGTGTCATGCGCAGAACTTCATTGCTCTTACCTGGATGCCTGGTGCGGCTGTTTTTTCCTCTTTTCTTCTTGAGATTCTTGTTAGGGTGTAGAAGGCGTTGAGTGTCATGAGTCTTGTATTTTTCTGCTCACTGGAAAAAGACCCTGTTAATGCCTTCAAACCCCCTTCAAACACCCCTTTTCACGTTGGTGAGGTTTTATTTGACCAGAACACTGCACATTTGATATGTCCTGAAGGAATGCGATGTTGCTGTGTACGGTTTGGCTTCCGCTACTGCCATGGCCTCGACTAAGGCTCTTTATCCCTGATGACACGACATCATGATGTGCGCTGGATAAACTGATGAATGAAGGTGCAGCATATATTTCAACTCGGCAGAGATGAGTGGTTCGGTGTAGTGAGTGGTTTGGTGGACGTGTTTTTCTCTTCAGTTTACGCTTGATGTGGATCCTTCCAGCAGATATTCCGCAAGGTTTTGCACCCAAGTTGTGTTCCTAGAAGGTCCTATAAGCCCCTTCTGGGGCCAATCCTTAACAACAGTACCCCCTTCCAAGCTTCATAATGTACCTCCTTTAAGAACTAGAAAGAAACTCTGCTTTGAACTTGTCATGTTAGCCTTCAGTTACACTTCGTCCATACTGCGTGAGTAGACCTCGATTATAATTATTTTGGAGTCCACTGGTGGTCTTGTGACCCCCTCCTACTCCGCGCAAATAATGGCTGTTGAAACATCACATAGAAGGACGCGATTTTATGATACTAATAATTGTTTAAATAAATGTTCACTCTTCTGTACACATATAATTATCATTATGTATGCTCCCGGGGAGGTACTGAAACTACGTTTGAAAAATATCTATGAAAATCTATGAGCGGTCGTTATGAGCAGGTGGTCGCTATAGACAGGTGGTCGCATTAGCAGGTTTGACTGTACCTCCCCCGTATCTGATTCAAATGATGAAAAGTTATGATGGATTTTGTATCATTTTATCGCAATCTAAACAAATTAATACATTGACAACTCATATTCTTAAATATATTCTTTTGTTTTGTATTGATTTGTGAATTTACATAGTTGGTGTCATTGTATAATGCTCTTAATAGGTATTTCAAAGCGAATTAAGTTTTTAAAGATCAAAATGTAGCCTATTCTTAACTCTTAAGGAGTTATTTGCATTTCATACATAAGCGCTGTATTTGAAATTCCACGTCCATGTGTGACGCATCACGTTGTAACGACGTGTGATACAGTAACCAAATATGCAATATGCTCAAATTTGGTATCAAACGATGCGCAAGACTCTAGGGAAGACCTCCAAGAAATAACAAGCTGGAATCAGCAGTGCATTGTGGTGTAAATGTGCAAAATGTGTGACTGGGTCTTCATTACCCCTAAGGCTGAAACACAATATTTAGTGCATTAGGTGTGGTTTTCTTGAAACTCATCCTGTGGACTTCCAGTAGCTAGTTTACAAGGTTGTCCACCTAGGTTGTGATCCTAGAATGCCCTAGAAGTCATTTCTGGTGGCCAACCTTTTACAACAGGCAAAAGCTGAAATCCTTAAAAAATGGTGGTTTGCCCCCTGGGTACATGCTATATTTAGAACGGGTGATAGTACGAAGTCATATTTGTATAAGAAAACCCCATGTAGAAATGAAAATTGAAATTTGGTAAATTACTGAGTAGCCACTCGTTAACAAAACTGGCTTCAATATCGTCCATTTAAATATACCTTTCAATTAGACGCCCCATGTAAACAGTCCTAACCAAGTGACAACACATGCATTGCAGTATGTGAAGTTCTTTTAAAATGCAAATATATAAAGAATAATATATATCTGAAATGTCAATGGATCGAATTCTCGCCAGTAGCTCAACTTGAGCCCGGCCTAAACAGACAAAGACTACCGGTAGCCATGCAGTTAAACCATTTGCACACGCAGACCTTTTATTTTGTTGTTATTGGTCCCCGGAGATATTCAAATTGTTTCCTTTCATTATTCAGTCAATCCCTTGCGTTCTGCTTATGCTTATATGCATCATGCCAATGAGCCCTTTGAAATTCAGTTATAGTATAACCTGTCACCAGCAATACAATGTCCAGGAAGATCCAGGACACAATTTGGCTGATGACCGATTATACTATGACTGAATTCCAAAGGGACGATTTTCATGATGCATAATTGACTGGTAAATGAAATAAAGCCATAAGAATATATCCGGGAACCAATAGCAACGAAACATAAGGTATGCTGTGCAAAATGGATTAACTGCATGGTTACCGGTAGACTTTTTCTTTTTAGGCCGGGCTCAAGTTGAGCCACTGATGAGAATTCGGGCCAATGCGATTACATGTTTTAGTATTATTTCGTGGGGATCTACTAAAGAAATTTAGTGTTTTTATTTTTTATTCGCAGGTTTGCATGTAAATGACGTGATGACAATACAAGGATCTGTGAATGCAGCGGGGACATTACTCAAACTAATTCTGGATGACGTCATGAACACAAGGCTCTTGCAAATTTAAAAAATGTTTCTAAACCAGAATAACAGTGTGCCACAGTGTGAACACAGTATGAATACTCTGTGTTTCACAGTATGGACCACATTGTTAAATTGGAGTGTTTATACAAACAAACTCACACAGTAAACACAATATGAAAACACTGTAAGCGCACTGTCGCGACGGTGTAAAATTGCTTGCATTCATATTGTGTACAATACTGCGCTCACACTGTGTTTATCGGTTTTCACACTGTAAAACGCTCCAATTTATCACTGTGTAATTCAGTATGTTCTCACAGTGTTCACACAGACTGTCTTTTTCCGGCTGTGTTAGTTTGTTTAGTTTAGTTCAAAATATATTAGTTGTTATGTAAATTGCGTATTTATTCAAATGACGCAAATGTATGAAAAGAAGAGGATCCAGTATGTTTGTTTTTGTATAGTACACAAAATATATTCTGTTTATAATGTGAATAAGTAATCATAATAAACACCTGTTAATTTAGATAACGCAAATGTATGCAAATTATTTTGAAATATGAGCTCAGAGGCTACATTTTTGAAACTATGTGTGGATGTAAACAATGAGATGCAGTATAAACCAAATTAACACAAATGCTTTGCATGTTAGTGATCCATGAACTTTATATTTGTTTTGTTTTAATCATACATGCATTAATTTGTAAATGCGTGATAACAAAGACAAGGCACGATGGTACAATGGTGCATAAAGCGTAATGCACGTCGTGGATTCATACCGAAGAGCATTATATAAAAGTGGTACATATCGCTCTCTAGCCAGACGCTCGGTGTATAAAGTGAAATAGTAACATAAACGCTAGTAGAGCAGGATCGTCCATGATGTTGCCTCCCTGGGTAAATAAAACAATATATATACGGTGAACATTGTAACAGACTTTCCTCACCATTATCCTAAAATATCATCAGCGCCAATACAGAATGTGATTTTGATTTTCTGATAAGAAAAGTAAACCATTAATTAACATTTTCTCTCTGATAAATAATAATTTTAGTGGTTCACTTTAAAGGGGCCCTGCAACCCAAATGCATGTTGACCTCTGTTCATCTGTATTAGTGTACACATTCAATATTTGTAAACGGTTTGACCCAAATATGTTTTATATATTTTTAAACATTTTATCATTTATTTGTCTTCATGTTGCTAAGCCCCACCTCCTAAAAAAACCTCCAGAGCAAATTCGATTGTTGACCTGCAGTGACATCATTTGTCAATCACTGTTCAGCTACCATGAGATTAACAAAATATGAAAGTACAAAAAGAACATCCACACAAAAGCATGCCCTGCATACCTCCATGCAATAGCTTAGACAGTGCTTTTCTTCTGACATAGCAACAGCTATTGTAATTGAAGTTGTGTGAGTTGGTATTCTATTCAACCGTGTGATGCTATTGTGATTAGGCTAATCACAATAGCATGGTAGCTGACCAGTGATTGACAAATGATGTCACTGCAGGTCAACAATAGAATTTGCTCTGGAGGGTTTTTTAGGAGGTGGGGCTTAGCAACATGAAGACAAATAAATGATAACATTTTTAAAAATATACAAAACATATTTGGGTCAAACCGTTTACAAATATTGAATGTGTACAATAATACAGATGAACAGAGGTCAACATGCATTTGGGTTGCAGGGCCCCTTTAAGACAAATTTTAAAAATATAATATGTTGCCTTGAAATTTAAGAAATATAATCAATCATTAACCATTTTATGCCATTCCATATTTCCATATTCTTAATTCTTAGCATAATTCGAATATATTTGACTGTGAAACTCTATGAATATGAATCGTGCTACAGTTTTATCTGGAATTACTATTTTGTACATTTCATTTCAAGTAGTGAAGTTAAATATATTTTCATGTAAAATCCTTAGAATCAACTGTCATGTCTACGTCTAGTTTATTGTAACAAGGTGTCCTGTTATCACATGAAAGCGCATTGGTAAATTAATAACATAATTCTTGTCAAAGAAATGGCTAATGTGTTAGTTTGTGCATTAAGTTCCTTATTCCCTTTTCGTTATTCGAACCTGAAAAATGTACAAGTCGCCAAATGGTGGATTTTGGTTTCCCTGCCTGTGAATAATATTCACTTTTGACCAAAATGTTCTCTATGTCTTTAGGTGATTCTGACGCCAGGCAGGGAAACCAAAATCTTCACAGACCTTTGTTGTGATGTGTCTATAATGTGTTTGTATATGTATATGTATGTGTGTCTATGTGTATGTGTGCGTGTAGGGTGAGTGGGTGTGTGTGTGTGTCTGTTTGTTTGTACATGTATGTGTACGTGTATTGTTGACTACTCAATTGCAACAATGATTGATGGAAATATTATAGCAGAAATATCATTGAAACGTGTTAAGTTATTATGTTTTCTCTCATCAGACCCAAATCACTTCCATTTATAAATATTATATCACCTTTCATATCTGTCCGTTTACACATCACCTTGAGCATTGGGTCCTACAATCGCAATACATGCATTCATTCTCATTAGCCATTTATAAATCAACATGGATGGAATTTCAAGTAGCATTGTTTCACAAACCATAATTAGTGCATGCAACCACATGTGCTGTATCACAACTATGTACATGAGTACGCAACTTCTTGTCACTTTTGATATTGGGCAATAGTGTGTTTGATCCGTGCCCATTAATCCATGGACAGATGAATTGAGGATATCTCTGATTTCCACACAAATGGTACATTATAACTGTTTACATATTGTTTTAAAAAACATGATTGTTACAAACTTCTGATTAAGAAATTAAGAACAAATTATGCTATGGGGGCGGGGGGGGGGGGGGGGGGGGATAACAGATGACTACTTTCAATGGGCAAGTGAAATATCACATGCGTAAAACGGTTCAACATGTTGCTAGTTTACACTTCCTTTCTATTTAGCCAAGACTGAAGTTGAGACACTGATACGAATATGAGCCTTTATGTATACATATCTCTGTAACGACATTTTATGAAAGCGAAACCTGTTCCACGCTTATATTGATACACGCAACACGAATACAACGAGGTATGTGGTAATTATAACATAGGGAGTTATGCAGATGGTACTTACAAATAAAGCTGCATTCATATTTGAAAACAGTATTGTTTGCTCTATAGCCTCGTGATCGTCGATGTCTTTTCAGTAAGTTCAACGATGCGTGTAGTGCCCATAACGTACGCACTATTTTGTTTGTGGAATATTTTTGAGAAAAAAATTGACAATTGCATGAAAATAACTACTAGAGTTGCCTACATAATGGGGATACAATTTGACATGATTGTGGGCAGTGGCGTAGTGATTGGTGGGGGGGGGGGGGGGGGGGTGGGGATTGCCCGGGGGCACGGAGGCACGTGCCCCCTCCCCCCTCCCGATATTTCCTCCACAACGAAAACAAAAACATGAGGGGGATATATGAGTAAAAATAAAGAAATCCATAAGGTGTGCCCCTAATCAATCGCTTGTCACCCTTCCCCACAATCAGACCGACCACGCTACGCCACTGGTTGTGGGTGTCTTCATGTACCATTCCATGTCTGAATAATTATGGAACGGTTGCGTTTGTTGATATGCCCATAATTCTAATCCGCGGTCATTTTGAAGACAAGTCAATATTTCATTTGCAGTCTTATTATCGTCTGATTACGTGCTAAGGTAACATTTTTGTGTTTATATACATGTACTATTACAATCACGTTTGTAAGACTATTTTAGACTATGGGGTTAGTTACAACTTTATATCACGATATTTCATTTTCATAAAGCGATATTCTTGTGATGAAAATTTTCAAATTCAAAATCACTCGGAGCTTAAATAATTATTTGTTTCACTTAGTTGTTGGTTCATGGAAACATAATAATAACATTAGTCTTTATTTCTAAAATGTCATAATAATGGAGATATTTATCTTTATAATGAAAAGCGTTCCAAAATGCTTTTTTTGTTATTATAGTTACAATTAATTGGCAGTAGGTGATAAAATCTGACAAAGATTTTCTTTTTTTTCACAGGGTAAACAGTGTCTCCCCCCCCCCATGTTCTTCGTCTCAAATATCACAAGTGGATCACTTTAACATCAACTCAATTTAATAATATTTACTTTTCGTTGGTTGTAATGTGTTAACATAAATATCACTAATAATATAATCATTATTAGATAATTACTATTTGTATATTCTTGATGCTAAATATTTATATGCTAACTAATTTGTATGCTTTTATTGTATTTCTCAATCCATTCAAATCCTCCATATCCTAAATACACTGAAAACATTGTGAATGTTAAACATAGGCGTAAAGAGCAAGGGCCGGGGGGGAAGGGGGGTAGGGGGCATACCAGTATAAACACAGAGTTTAGCCAACTTGTTTTCCTATAGAGTTTATGTATGTTTACGTATATTTTCAAGAAATATAGAGCATATTCAATTGATTAATTGGTATTATGTACATGTGCGAACAAGTTTGTACGTGAGGTTGTTTGTTTATACTAACATACATTTATGAGTATGTTTGTGGGACTTTGTGTGTGCGTTTGTGTGATTTTGAAGAGAGAGGTGTCTGATTTGGAGTTGTCTTGTACAAGCAAACGTAATGTACGTTTGTGTGGCCAGTGTGTTTAAAAGTATATGTGTGCGTGTACGTGTATGTGTCCCTATGTGTAACTGTGTGTATGTGTGCGAGAGTGTGTATATGTGTTTGTGATTGTGTGTTTGCCTGAGTCTATGTGTGCGTGTGTTTGTATTTGCATGCTTGTGTGGTTGGTTATTTATTCAATTATTTGGTTTTTGTAGATGTGTTAAATCAATTTGGCTGATTTACCTCTGTGATCGCCCTTTATCGTCACCATCCGAGAGACGCTCTGGGGTTCGAACTGGGGCCGATTAGAAGAGCAGAGCTCTGACTACGATCACTTATTTTGGTGTGGTTCCTTGTCTATTGCTGTTTTTCTACTTTTGAATATTTTTACCAAACTAAATTTTTTTTTTTATAGATGCATTATAGTAATGTTTTCAGACCATTTTATTCAAATTAAAACCACAAAAGAACGTTAGCATGCTTCTCATAGGTCATACATTACTCAAATCACCTTGGCCCAAAATAAGCGTATTTACTTTTATAATTGTACCAATGTTGGCCGATATCTAGTTGTTAATTTTTCGTGGAAATATTAATAAAATAATGCTTGCTGCCGCCCTCACTAGAGCTAGCTACGACATCGCTATAGTATCCATGACTCACTGTCTATGACGTATGCTAGTGTGCAGAGCTAGCTATGACCTATAATCTTGTTTACCTATGTTTGCATGTATAAACAGATTCGCGCGATGTTCAACCATCTTACGGCTACGCTGGATCTGGACCGCACATGTACGTCCGACATACTCGAATCCACACGACCATGGCATGGGACAGATATGCAGATATCATTCTCTAGAAGTCTCTAGACAGCATTCATTCAAGACAAGTCTCTAGACAAATTATCATAATGTCATCAATGGTAAGTTTACAGTATGGACTGGCGTTTCGGGATTTATGTCAATTGTCCAACATAACAAATGCTCCTGTACTCTCGTACATTGGCAATGCCATTGCCATTAATTCATTGGGCGAGTGGGAAAATACCCACTCCATAGTATACAGATAATGCACGGTAGCGAGTGCATTCAGGGCCAAATAATGCACGATGTGCGAGAAGAGTGCATTATTTCGCCCCACAAATGCACAAGCAAACGTGCATTGATTACATAAGATATACTTTGATTACAGTACATTTGGTATAGTACGTTTACAGTACATTTATAGTACGTTTACAGTACGTTTACAGTACGTTTACAGTACGTTTACAGTCCGTTTACAGTACGTTTACAGTACGTTTACAGTCCAAAATCACATCAAGCAGCAACATCTAACTTTATGACATAATTATAATTATATCAAATTGATTTGGGTTTGATTTCATGTTTTTTTACATGAGAAAGATATAAATATATATATCTCATTCTTATTGCACTGTTTTACAAAGAAAAATAAAATACAATTTGACTAGAATTGTAAAGCCACTCTTTGCCCCCCTCCCCTTCTCCCCCACCCCATGCAGCCACGGCAATTAGAGTAAGATTGATCCCCTTTCCCTAGTCCACACTGCTCAACATCAAATCAACTCAATTCTTTTCTACGTCGTAGTTATTTAATTTTCGGATTAACGAACCCTATTTCATTTTAGGACTAACGAACCTTCGGAATAACGAACCCGATTTTATTTTCGGATCAACGAACCTTCGGAATAACGAACCTTCGGAATAACGAACCTTCGGAATAACGAACCTTTGGTATAACGAACCTTCGGAATAACTGAACCTTCGGAATAACGAACCTTCGGAATAACGGACTGTAACCCTCCTTTCAAGAGTCGTCAAGCATTCGACGTCAACTCGACGTCGAATCTTGGTGTCGCCAAAATCAGAGCATGATGAATCTTTGACGTATTTAATTTTGGTCAGAGTGAATCCTCACCTTATTTTGTGTAGGAGAAGGAGAATCCTTGCCTCATTTTTACCGGATGTTGTGAATCTTGAATGAATATGTTTCACATACAAGTGAACGAGCGTCGAGTGAAAACATTATCGTGTGTGAACGAGCGTCAAATGAGCTTTGACTTCACAGTTGAAGATTTTGATAAACAGTGCACGGTACGACTAGTATCATAAATCGTAGAACTTATACCCACTTCCCTCGGAAGCATAATTCCACGGACATGCCGGGCCTAGGTGAGGCGTGATTTTCATCAAAACAAATACCTCATGGGGTTAGCATTAACCGGAGACAAGGTATGTACATATTTAAATACTTTCTATATCGTTCTAGATCAATAACTTCTTGATTTGAGTTTATTTAAACCGAACGCAAGCAATTTTCGATGACAATTCATGACACAAAAATGTTCAAAATCGCAGCGCGAGTTGTGACAATGAAAACCATATTGACCACCGTGATAACGGGATATTTCATGTTTATTAGGGCGTAATTTGTGAATGTTATCGGCATTTTGTTTAAAATGAATTATTTTATGTGTTAAAACTCTTTCTAATATCATCAAAGCATATGGTAGAATTAATGAAACTAGCTCCGAATGTATTTAAGTTAAATTTCGGAGAGATAAAAGTAATTTTGTTAATATTTAATTTGTTGTAATAATCGTTGTGATAATCGCCGTGTCCATTGTTTCATGTTGTCTTGTTAGAGTTATTACATGTATGCCTTATTGCCCGCGCCCGTTGTCTAAACAAAAAATGCGGCATTGAATGTCGATGATTTACATCATGATTTGACATTTCATGCTATAAAAAAGGTACATACTATGGAAATATTGACTGATATTTTGTTTGGAATGAATTTTGAACTCGAAAACATAGATTGAATAATGATGAGTTCATGACTGATGATAGGCGCTCGCACTTCGCGCTCGGGTTTTGGCTCGCCGGTTGTCCGTCTCCATAACGCGATTTGCCAGAAAGCCCGACGCCTATCGGATAGGCTAATGTTGCTTTCAAGCTTACGGACTTTTTATCGGATGCGTCCGGACGCATCCGATGAAACGGCCAGCATGAATGCTACAGAGGTGAAAAAGCCGATAGAATAGGCGATGAAAAGAAGAGAAAAGGGCGATTAAATTCTCCTACTTTAGAGTAGGAGAAATTCTCTTTCTATCAGTGTCACTCCGATAGAACAGGCAGCATGAAATGGTTCGGGTGAAAAACACCGATGAAAACGGTCAAAGGTCGTTATCTTGTTCCGGCTAAAGCAGTGTAACGCGCGCTTTTTTTGGAACACAGAATAGCTCGTGTAAAGTGAACCTCGAGTATCGTGCACGTGTTTTTGTTGACGTTTTGTTTACGTATAAATTGATTTGTTTTACTTGTATGTTGCATGAATATAAAGGTTTAAACAAAATTAATTAATGTACATCGTTATAATAATATTTTTATTATAAAGCATACATGTATAAAACCAAATGATGAACAGAACAATATTTCAAACGGATCACTAACTAATTTATTGAAAGTATAGTGGATTCTTTTTATCACGGTCGTCGATATCCCACCCATGTTCTGTCTCTTTCCTTGGAATTCGAGCTGTCTAGTCGCCAAATTATGTGTAAGCTGAGATGCGGCTGGCGAACCAAATTGAAAGCGCGCGCCATTCCACTAATCTGCCAGCAAGCGATTGCGCAACAATTCTTCACTTCCGGCCGGTGAATGCAAAAGGCGATTAAATTCCCCTGCACTATGAACGCGACAGAGGGGAAGTTGCGAATTGCCCGTTGTTTACATAAGAAATTCAATCGGTCTTTTCTATCGGTATTTTCATCGGTACGGTAAGCTTGAAAATGGTATAATAATAACGAGAATAAATCCTTATACATTTCATATATTACTTCTAATATATTCAATCATTGCATTTCCTTGCCAACAGAAACTTCTCGATAAACTGATAAAGGGTGACATCAGACAAGGTTTCAATAGTCCATCAAATGCAAGTATTCTAGGCATCTGTTTTAATGTAAGACAATGGCTGTTAAGGAAGTGACCGATGAACTGGTAAACTACGTTGATGATGAAGGGTGGACAGCCTTGCATGTGGCATCACAGGATGGTCATCTCGATAGAGTGAGATATCTCATAAGTCAAGGGGCTAAGGTGAACAAGGGAAACAATGTCGGATCTACAGCCCTGTATGTAGCATCCCATAACGGTCATCTCGATACAGTAAAATATCTGATAGGTCAAGGAGCCGAGGTGAACAAGGGAAACAATTTCGGATATACAGCCTTGTATGTAGCATACCAGAACGGTCACTCCGATACAGTTAATTATCTGATAAGTCAAGGGGCCTGGGTGAACAAGGAAAGCAAGTTCGGATCTATAGCCTTAAATGCTCATCTCGAAAATTTGAAATATCCGATAAGTCATGGGGCTGGGATGTACAAGGAAAGCAATATCGGATCTACAGCCCTGTATGTAGCATCCCATAATGGCAATCTCGATACCATTAAACATCTGATAAATCAAGGGGCTGAGGTCAACACGCACAGCAAGGACGGATTTACAGCCCTGTATATAGCATCCCAGAATGGTCATCTTGATACAGTGAATTATCTGACACACCAAGGAGCTGAGGTGAACAAGGAACGAAAGGATAGATCCACAGCGCTTCATGTAGCATCCCAGAATGGTCATTTCGATACAGTGAAAAACCTTGTTAGTCAAGGGGCTGTGGTAGACGCGGAAATGTATGACGGATATACTGCCCTTGGTCTTGCATCGTTTAGGGGTCATCTCGATATAGTGAAATATCTGATAAGTAAAGGGGCGGATGTCAACAAGGACAGCAAGGACGGATTTAAAGCTCTGTTTTTAGCATCCCAGAATGGTCATCTCGATACACTTAAATATCTGATAAGTCAAGGCGCTGAGGTGAACAAGGGCAGAAAGGACGGATCTACATTCCTACATGTAGCATCCGTGAATGGCCATCTCGAATCAGTGAAATACCTTATTACTCAAGGGGCTGAGGTAGACGCGGAAACCAGTGACGGATTTACAGCCCTTGGTCTTGCATCTTTAAGGGGTCATCTCGATATTGTGAAATATCTGATAAGTCGAGGGGCTGAGGTGAACAAGACAGACAATAATGGATATACAGCCCTGTATGTAGCATCCCGTTATGGTCATCTCGATACAGTGAAATATCTGATAAGTCAAGGCGCTGAGGTGAACAAGGAAAGCAAGAGCGGACAAACAGGCCTGCATGTAGCATCACAGAATGATCACCGCGATATAGTGACATATTTGAGGAGTCAAGGGGCTGTTTATAACAAGAAGGATTCTGCTAAATATAGAGATAGTGCCCGAGATAGCGATGATATGCAGAAGGGTAAGCATTATTTATCCAGTAAGAATATAAAATAAAAAATTAGGCAGTTTGTGTATTAGGCAGTTTGTGTATTTCAAATAAATTTAAGTCGGCTTTTTGTGGATATATTGGGAATATAACAACCTATGAATTAGAATAGAATCTTGACTTATACAACTCTGACAAATATTATATGATATAAAAGGAATTCATATCGTTGCAAAAGATATTATAGTAGAAAACTCACAAAACGTTTCGTCAACTTGAAATATCATATTTATTTACATATATAGATCAAGTTATTATGGGAACAAAAATTGTTCTTAATTTTGCTGAATTACTCCAGATTACAGTGTTCCACTGGAGATTCTAGCTCGAGGACCGCAAGCTCTCATGGCATATCAGGAAGCGATGCGAGAGGGAACAAAAGCAAACTACGAAACCCGATTAATGATCGTGGGACAGAGAAGAGTCGGAAAGACGAGTCTAAAAAAAGCACTCACAGGAGAGATGTATGTATTGTAAATTTATGGTCATTGTTCAACCAACCTTTCCTCATTCTGTTCAGGCATCAGAATGAAGGGTCGATTGACATCTGATCATGGTATTACCGATCATATATATTGGATGATCTAGGACGCCAAAAAAAGAGAGATAATGTTATGAATGTATGTAATTATAATGTAATTCTTAGACAAACATGAATTGCTCAATCCAGACCAGTATGGATTTCGTATGGATAACTTTCAACTGACCTTGCTTTGTTGAAATTGTTCATAACCGTGTGTCACAGGCCCTTGCTGATCGCAAGCATGTGGAAAGGCTTTTGACACTCTTGATCACTCGATTTTGTTGTGTAAATTGAAGCATTAAGGAGTACGGGGTATCGCTCTGTAATGGTTTTCTAATTATTTATCTAACAGAAGGCAGTTTACATGTTATAAATGTTGCTTATTTATATAATGATATATTTAATGGAAGAAAGATTTGCAATGAGCAACATTTAGAATTGCTTGTACTATTGTTCCTTGGTGTTCATATAAATGAAAAGCTATGCTGGGATGACCACCGGAAGAGTATAATGACTCAAATTTCTTGGAGTATTGGGATTTTATATAGAGTAAGATAAATTGTGTCTGACAAAATATTAATGCCTACATTTTTCCATATATTTTGTATTGTAATATTATATGGGCAGTGTCAAAGAGTGTAAAAGATGCCATTCATTTGTTAAAGAAGAAAATGGATTTAAAGAGGACCAATAAATAAATACAAAATAATACTAGTGACTGATAACACTTTGACTGGAAGTTTTCATTTCTATTTGACGGCGACCTACTACAGGTTTGACCCGAAAGAGCAGATAACCGATGGAGTTAATATCAGTATGCAGAATGTGGAGGCAAGTAAGATCTCATGGAATCTGAAACCGGCTAGCGCTTTGCAGACGGGTACAGAAGGTATTTCTTTTTCATTTTCGTTGTTAAAGGTTCATATTTATTTAATACAACCAAATAGGTTTATATAAGAATCACGTGATATAAGTTATTTTCTATAAAGTGTTTCAATGAGTCGTGTGACATTTTTACTTGAAACGAATACTGAGGAAATTTAGTCAAATGGGAACAACTACGTGAATATATATTTTTTTTAATGCAAACTAACGTCTACAAACATTACACTCAAACTTGAACTCAAAGTTCGTAAAAAATTCCAGCTCATATTATCATCAGTATATTAATAGGTACTTTCTGGGGTGATCAGAAAACTTTAATTATTCAAAGTGGTTTCGTTCTAAAATAAATACATTTAACGTGAGCTTATATTAATGAATATTTTTCTTTTCATTCTTTTCCATAGCATTCAATGAAGATGTGGCAAATATTGTGGTACAGAAGCTCAGGGCAATGGCGGTAAGTCATGTCACATATTGGTCATTCAGATTAATGCCAATATTAAATTGTCCTAAACAAAAACATGTATTTAAAACATGCTAATTCAAACATATAGAGAAACTCACCAGAAATATATTGTGATTAAAAGAAGGCAAAGAAAATGGGATTCCAACGGGATTCGAACCCGAGACCTACAGATTGCTAGACTGGTGCTCTTCCGACTGAGCTATAGAAAACCCTAGACGGTGCTCGTCCCTGAAATCCCTTAATTCTCATTGCTAACTTAGAAAGCATCTGATCCACATGGAAAACCGCGCTCTACAGCTGAATATGGGTAATCTATTCGTTATCGTCATTAGCATATCCGTTGTAGTTTGCTCCCATCTATAATCGTCTTGCTAGGTTGTGTTGTATAGCTCTGTTTCCATTAGACATTTTCTAAATGGTGTTGATGTGTTCGTTTTTACGGAAATGAAAACACACCAGAAACAAACAACAATTAATTAAAATATTTATTCCTATGCTTGTATAAACTAAGAGATAATGCTTATTTTGTCACCATATTATCATATTGATATGAAATTTCCGACTGAAATGTATGTTTTTCGTGTTTCTTTGGTTTTAGGTAAAAGGAGACTTCAGTGAAACAAAGACCAAGGACCAAGGTAATATTCCTGACTTTCGTATATTTTCTCAATTCGCTTAATAATCTATGTCCGCCCGTGTGTGTGTGTTTGTGTGTGTGTGTGCGCGCGTGTGTGTGTGTGTGTGTGTGTGTGTGTGTGTGTGTGTGTGTGTGTGTGTGTGTGTGTGTGTGTGTGTGTGTGTGTGTGTGTGTGTGTTGGTGTGTGTTTGTGTTTGTGTGTGTTGGATTGTCAGGTAATTCAAAAAGAATACAAAGTTGTAATACTATCATTTTTATGGTAAAATATATTTTATTTGTATTTAGAAAAGAGGGTGTTCTACCAAATATTGATAAAATACAGAAACTGTTATTAGATTATAAGGACCAAGAAAAGAAAATAGCAATTAAAATGGGGAAATTAGGGTTACACTTACAAAAATGGGAAACGGTAAAATGAGAATCAGTTTTAATTGTAAGGATAGAATAAACTCTTTATACGCGATGTTTCTCCCGTGAGCTTGTAATATTTAAGCAGATTTCCGGGGCAGGGGGGAGAGGGTGAGTGTGCGGGTGCGGTTCGTTATTCCGAAGGTTCGTTATTCCGAAGGTTCGTTATTCCGAAGGTTCGTTATTCCGAACACGCAAATTTCCTATACCTGAGTGTTCGTTAATCCGAAAAAGAAATAGGGTTCGTTAATCCGAACATTTGTTGCATTATTCCGAAGGTTCGCTATTCCTAAAATGAAATCGGGTTCGTTATTCCGAAGGTCCGTTATTCCGAGGGTTCGTTATTCCGAATGTTCGCTATTCCTAAAATGAAATCGGGTTCGTTAATCCGAAAATGAATTTGGATTTGTTATAATGCTATAATTTCATATAAAGAGATAACATAAACTTAAATGTTTGATTGGTCTGGCCAAGGGAGGGAAAGGGGGAGGGGTATGCTTAATTGCAGGCTGTAAATTAAATAAACAAAACACAAACTATAGTATTATAACAAACCCGATTTAATTTTCGGAATAACGAACCCGATTTTATTTTCGGATCAACGAACCTTCGGAATAACGAACCTTTGGAATAACGAACCTTCGGAATAACAAACCCGATTTTATTTTCGGATCAACGAACCTTCGGAATAACGAACCTTCGGAATAACGAACCTTCGGAATAACGAACCTTCGGAATAACGAACCTTCGGAATAACTGAACCTTCGGAATAACGAACCTTCGGAATAACGGACTGTAACCGAGTGTGCAGGGGTATGGGGGGGGGGGGGGGGGGGTCTTTTTATCTTTTGTTATAATCTCCATGATTGTGTTTATTGTATGGGTTCTGTAAATTTAATATACACTAGCTTGAGTTGTATTTTTTGTAATGTAAGATAATCTTTTCTACTTTATTTTTCATTAAACTGTAATTGTTCTATTCCTTATTTATGAATTAGATGTAAACATTGACATGATGTATTCAATTGAAAATGTTATGTTTATAATTTGGAGAAATACAAAATCACTTAAAAAAAAAGGTGTGTACATGCGTGCAAGTACAACAGATGCTTGTCACCTTGTTTTCCCCATCCTCCCCTTTAGTAGGCTTGCTAAGGGCCAAAATTTGGGTGTTGACTACATTTTGGGGTACGATTGTTTTACTTGGCACACATATTCCTTGGATCAAAAGAAAACAAATTACAAATTAATCCAAAGAGACACTCTATGCAAACTAGGCATAATTCCATTATTTATGCATATTTATTCATAGAAATGGGATATTCTATGAAAATTGTGTTTTTATTAAGATATTTGAAGGAGAAACATTTGAAAATAGATGATATAGGGTATGTCAAGGCCAGTGTATGAATCTAGCAGATTATATTAACAATTGGTGACCATCCAACCCCTCAAGTTCATGATGGCCACCTTCAGCAATGTTACAACTCGCACATGTTGTGTTATTGTTGAACTCCATATCTGTATGATATGTCTAGTAGAATCATTACTGGGATGTCAACATCAATGGTTGACTCATCCTTGGAACAAACTAAGAAGATATTCTGAAAGAGACGCGATTCCTGTATAGATTAGCGTCATTTGCCTATTTTATGTATAATGACACAGAAATGTAATTGATTATGACATTGTCGTCTTCATTGAAATACTCGAACATTCCTGCGGCGGTCACCTTGGATTTTTGAGACAAGATGACTGTCAATGCAGTCAATGCTACTTAAAGTATATTTTGTTTACTTTGACTAACCCTAGTTCATAAATCTGCGTAAGTTAAAACATCACTTATTTCTATAAAACACTACAATTTCAAATTAATATATCACATGTGTGTACTAATGCATATATTAGGCGAATTTGCCTATTTTACATAGATAAAGTGTGCATTATTATTGATGATTCTTCTTAGTTTGTTCCAAGGATGGGTCCAAAATTGATTCAGACATCCAAATAATTGTTGAAATAGACACATCACACATGTTTGTAACATGATTAGTTCAAAAGTGAGACAAAATATAAAACATTTAACAATCCTGCCAACGGCCATCTTGGATTTGAGGGACTAGATGGTCACGGAAGGTGAAACTAATCTGCTAGATTGATCCACTGATCTTGATATACCCTAGATCATCTATTACCAAAGTTATTATCTTAAGTATCTCAATAAAAAGACCATTTTCATGAGTAAATTTGCATAAATTATGAACATTTTGCCTAATTTGCATAAATACAGAGTGTCTATTTGGATGATTTTTGTCTTCTTTTGATCCAAGAAATATGTGTGCCAAGTAAAACAATCGTACCCCAAAATGCAGTTACGGACCCCTTAAAGGATCTAAATAATACAATGTACTTTGACACTTATTCTATAGTTGATGACTTCTATGGTTTGCCAAAAAACAATCCATGAAAATAAACACAGTAGTGATTTAAGACTAGTTTTCTGGTGCCAAATCTCCCTTAGCAGCCAGTTTACGCCCCACCCACATTTAGCGTCCGGAATCGGCAGCGTGATCGACATGTGATTGACAATTCATTGGCTTACGTCATGACGCGTCATCTACATAATTTAGTTCATTAGTCCGCTCTTTAGATGACGTCACATTTTGGCGATTTAAAAGGGGCTTTCCTTGGACAATTAGATATTTACTAATTACCCCAAAATTGAGTGATTTCATGAGAAATGACTGCCAAAATCGTTTTCTTCGGGAAAAATTACATATAGAGAGCTGAATTGTGAAAATTAGGCCATCTAGACGCTGTAGTTCCTTTAACAAGCCTACTACTTTGGGGACAAGTTTAATCACAATGATTGTGTTGTGCGCTGTATACAATTATTATGTATTATTATATGAGAAAGACGGTTCTTACCTTGCCATCCCTATCTTCCTCTTTAGGTCAGCATACGTCACTTTCCAGCACTACAGAGTCCAGCAAGGCTGAAGGATCCACAGGACCAGACAAGAAGGTATAATAGCCAAGTCACGCAATATGTAAATCATAGAGAAATGAAGAATCTATGATTCTAAACGGATGCTGCACATGTACCTGAATACCAAAATATGTTGACCCAAGTTTAATCCTTTACGTGCTCGGCGCAAAATAAACAAAACACTAAATATATACAATATTGCATACAAGTGATCCATTAACTTCATACGATTTTATGATTGTATTAATTCTTTTGAGTCATGTGTTAGGGTTTCATGCAAAATGACTCCCGTTTACCAAGTAAAAAGTGATAACCTATTTCAAATGGTTTTACCTACCGCTGATTGTTACCACGATCAAACAAAATTGTCATTCAATTACAAATATGACCATAATAGACTTTTACTTGCACTTTGTAAATAAGCACCTGCGCACCCTGTGTATTCACACACGCACACACACAGTATCTGCAAGAATCTTCAGGATTGAAGGAGGCAGATTAACCCGAAGAAGAAGAAGAAGATAATTAGGGAGACGTAAAGAACCCAACTCCTTTCATGATTCTGTTATCAACAGCCAACACAAATACAAGATAAGATTGAATGTGAAATGTCTCTGTGATGATAGTTGAATTTCACAAAGTATTCAAGTGCTAATGTGCACGTCCAGAACACATAATCATGTCAATAGTCCCTCTTCACAAAGCTCACACTTTTACCATTTTGACTTTTCAAGCCAATTATAATTTATGCGAAAATCAAACTCTAACTTTACAGTTATGATTTTGCGTTCCAAAACATTATCATATGACTAACTTGTAAGCTCTCGAATCCATAAAGACTAATCAAACGATCTTCCCGAGCTTCGGTTGCCCCTAGATCACCAGTCCCAGTTACTGGGCGATCTTATATCATCTAACTCTACCAACAAAAATGGGACAGTCAGAACAAATATAAATATGATACTATAAAAAACTTCGTTAGGTTAGTTGGTACCATATTAAAGTGGAAGAGGCATGGTGTCAGATGATCTTTGTTTGCCAAACTTCCCTCAGCGGATCTCGAATTATGTTTGTTTGTTTACGAATATACAAGAACCAGTTCGTGCCGATTTTCGTATTTGCACTGGGCGATGGTTATTCAATTTACACATGTGGTCTTCTCACAAGGAAGTATTCTATAATAACGATGTAATGCAAAAGGATTGTCACTTCTGGTGTTGGAAGAGTTAACCATGGTTAAAATGATATATCTCCCTAACAAGATAGTTGTCTGGATATAGTTCTTCCAAATTGACCATAGATTCTGATCGCCTCACATTCCTAGCACTTTTGACAGTTCCTATTGGTGCCTCAACACTGAATATTGAGACCAAAAAGGTCTTTTCTCAAACGATAACTGATGTGAACGTGTAGCAAAGATATTTACGATTGAAGTGTTAAAGATATGGAATTGTCTACGGGATAGTCTCATGCCGTGTAAAAGGAAATTCAATGAGATAGTGAATATCACTTTGAATTTTTGCTCATATCTCAGCCTAAAAATGTTTTCACATTACTTTGTGGTCATATCAGATCACTCCAATAATTCA